>JAPYYR010002174.1:0-11040 GCA_030523065.1 Aphidius colemani
ATTTATGGATGATGATTATTTTTTTTAATTGACTCTAACAGAAATTTAAACTAAAAATTTAAATTGTTTTGTAAAATCTTACGATATCGAATGAAAATTAAACTGGTAATTTTCCTTTAGTATATATAGTAATTTAACTATTAAAAAAAAATTATGAAAAATTATTAAAATGATAATTTATTATCAAGATTTCCGATCTCAGGTAATTTTGTATATCTGTGGGTATCTTGAAAAGAACAGTCAATTTATAATGATTATTATTTAAAAGCCAGATGAAAAATAACTCCAAGGTAAAAGTTAAATCCGTTATGGGTAGAAGTCAGGAGCCAAGGGAGATGGAGGCCACTGCTAAATATATATGTACATAAAGGTGTTGAGAAATGGCGGATGCCTTCTCGGACCAAGTTCGATACCATTAGAATTACCGTCACTTGCAAGCACTCTTTCATCCCTTTCCATCTATAATTTTTCTTTTTACTTTTTTTTTCTAGCTACTAAAAATATATTTTCCAATATCTTTTATATAAAACTTTTAAAAAAAAATAAATGTATAAATAAAAGCTTCAAAGACAATAATGAGAGAATAATAAATAACTTAATTTAACAGCATGAGAATTTGTTTGTTTTTTTAATTCTCATAAGTAAATATTCTTTGGGTCAACTTTTTAGGTCACTTATAGTCAAAAAGAAAAACCCAGATTTTTTTAAACACAAAAAATGCATCATCACAAGATGAACTGCATATATATTGGACAAAGATGCCACACAATTCCACAAGTTTGTGTTATATTATGATCGATCGTACTGCGGAAACGTTGCAGGAGCAACGATTTGATTATAACATTTTTTTTTTTACCCTCATATTTCATTGTATGATTATGTAAACAAAAAAAAAAAACGTCATATAAATAACTTTAATATTTATTATACAATATACCAGGCGATAATTTTGAAAATATTAAATTTACACTAAAATTTAATCAAACTTTTTTTTTTCTAATACAATATAAGAAAAAAAAAAATAATAAAAATAAATGTTTTTATATATATAAAACAAGTAATAATAATAAAAGTTTAAGAATACTTTTAAAAATTTCACGCAATAAAACTTTCAGTTTCTCATGGATAATTTTCTATATATATTCTTCAACCATATGGAATCGATAATTTTTTACTTTGTGTGATCGTATAACCGACAAAAAAAATTTATAGATAAAACCATGTAATATATTGTAAGTGTATATATGCGCAGATAACCGTAGGAAAAAATAAAATAAAACTAAAAGCATTAAAAAAAAAAAAAAAAAAAAATTACTCTGTATACAGAATAAATAAAAAAAAAAAAAAAAAATAGGTACAATAAAAGATGTATAGAATAAATATTATTAAAAAAAAAAAAAAAAGAGAAATTAAATTGATATGGTTAGTGAATCGACGTGTATATAGATAATAAAATGCCAGTGTCCATCGATAGGAGCTTGGATGGTAACCCAGTGACACGTGGGGTAATAGCTGTTACCGTCGCGGACACTAAAGCGAATCACCTGTATATATTATACAGGTATATATAAACACAGACACACAACTATACATAAATAAACACACTGTTACACACATGAATAGATATTTTAATCGCTCATATGCCCCTCAAGCGAAAGTGACACGCTCAAACTTAACAAAGATGACACAAAGAAAAATAATAACTTTTTTTTATTTATTTTCTATAATTATTATTATTTTATAATAATTATACATATCATCCATCATCAAACAATCTAATAATTCGTAAATATACATAGGACGAATAAATAGCATTCAAAAAGTTACCCCAAAATAAATCTTTGCCAAAAAATAAAAAAGTCATTGCTCAGCATATGGGAGGATAATTCTTATAAGAAATATATAAAAAAAAATATATATATATATATATATATATATTCAAGGAGTATAAGGATTGCGTGTATGTTAGTCTGACGAAACAGCCTGTATTTCATCCCTCTGCCCTTTCCGCACATTTCCCTATTAAAACTTAGATCAATATATTGCGTCACGTCACCCGCGATCCCTTCCGCACATCACCCGCCATCGTCCCTATCCCTTCTATACCATCAGCATATACAATTTTATCGTATATGTACAAACGATATCTACCCCTTATTTTCACTACCACTACCACTAGCATCATCATCATCATCATCATCATCATCATCCCTCCAACAATACTTTTGTCCTTCTTCTTCATCTTCTTCTTGTTAGACTCGACGCGCACAAGCATTGAGTGACGTCACGCAGGGACGCGCCCCATTCATAGGACCCCACACACACTCATGATCCGGAGCTAAATCCGCTGATATAAAAAACTTTGTAACCGACTCCGGACTCAACCCATTGACCTTGTGTCCATGTGTATTGTCATACTGTGTGTATTACACCACCACCCTTAAACTCTCCCTACACCCTTCTCAGTATTTTTTTTTTTATAATTCTGACTCTTTATTTTTTACCCCTTTTAACACTCACGCAATGACAAACCATTCGTTTAACTGTTATATTTTCTTCCGGTGTATAAAATATTATGTAGAAAAAAATGTTTTATTTTTTTTATTTCTTATATACATCTAGTATATGAAAAATCATTAGATTATTTGTGACGACTTTGACCTGCTATCATTAGTATCATTATATGGCTTGGAAAAAAACCGGCAATTTCTAAATTGATTGTTCACGTGTTGATTACTTAGCTATATAAACTGTGTTCATTTAATTGAATTATTATTTTTTTTTAATAAAAAAACTAGTATTTTGAAAATTTATTTATATTGTTTAAAAGCTTGATAAATAATTTAATTATTATATTCTATATTTCACGTATAAAATCGATGAGAGACATTGTAACCTGATTCAAAATAAAATGATGAAATTATTTATTCATTTTCCCGATATATCATATGATCCGGAGTGATGCTATTATTACACTTCTCGAAATAGACGGTCATATCATAATGTCAAGGCAGATGAATTATTTAAACATTTAATTTTATTGTTATTATTGTAGAAAGAATGATGATTGATATATTATGAATTTAAAAAATTATAAAATGTAAATTTTTGAAGCGAAAATAAAAAAAAAAGTAGTATAAAATAGCAATAGTCAGACACCATGCAGTTGTAAATTTTTAAATTATAAAAAAATATTTCAGGCTGAGGTCAACAGTGTGGATCGCAGTTATTTTATATTTTCCACATGTTGAATTACCAATTTCTATAGCTATTGATTATTGTTTTTTTTTTAATTTGTCCAACAATGAAAAAAGAAAAAATGAAAAATTTTTAAAATTAAAATATTTTTCTAGTTATTAATATTCCTCTGATAATTATTGTTTTAAAAAAATATGTTTAACTTATTTACTCGAACTATATTTCTTTTTTCCCCATCCAGAACATAATTGTCTATTGTTTAAGCTGATGTTAAAAAAGTTACTCGAAAAATATCAACAAAATATGATCTCCAGAATAAATATATATTTAAATCGACATAAAAAATGAAAAAAATAAAATACTTCCATCTTGTGTATGTATGTTGAATAGTTTTAAATTTTCTTATATGATAATCAAAAAAAAAATCTAAATAATCTTACCTTGTTTGATCTGAGAGTGACTTTTCCACCACAACGTGCACAACATCTTATGTCACAATAATTACATATATGTCCAACACCATCAGCAAACTTTGTTTTCATACATATATGACATGTTGCATCGAGCTCAATGCCCGCTTGTTTGTGTTTTTCTGATCTTGCACGTATCGTGTCTTCAAGCACTTGCACTTCATCCTGCTTACGTCTGTAAAAAATTAAAAACAAATCATTAATATAATTGAATATAATCAACAACAAAATTATTAACAACTTTGGCAAACATTAAATTAATTATGAAAACTTTTTATAATTTATTTTTATTTATTCCAATTTTATTTTTTCTTCATTAAAAAAGTCTCTAGTTTGTTTTTTCTTTTTACCTACTTTCTTCCTACTTGTCGACGTTCATTATATATGACTCTATATGACTTATATATATGTATATGAGCCAGCACCTTTTGCCAACAGAAAATTAAACCCGAAAATATCTCGAGTCGACACAACCAAGAGGCAACCAACCAAAAGATGATAGGAACTTTCATAAATCTCTTTTTTTTTTTTACTCAGTATATACTCCCGAGAGTTTTTGATGGCACGCGACGACAACCTGAATATTAGTTACTTTATTTCTCATAAAATGAAAAAAAAAAGCATATGATCATACTATTACTTTGATGAGTCAGTACTATCATCTTCATCTCGATAAAAACTCATCTACAAATGTTCAATAATAAAAAAAAAGGCTGAATCTATGAGAAAAAAATGAAACAAGAAAAAAAAAAAGAAATAATGTAAAATAAAATAATGATAGTAGTATATATGATAGAAAAATAAAAAAATGAAAAGAAAAAAATAATCTTTTGAGATGAAAAAGCATCAAAAAGATAACGTCTTTGGAAATACTGAGACGAGTTATCACATCGATATTTGTATCAAATTTTATTTTCTTGGCTTTTATCTTTTTTTCTTTCGAGCACAAACTGAATAAATAAAAAAAAAAGTGGGTGGTAAAAACCAGCCTAGGAAGTGAATGCCAGTGAATTTTTCTTCATTTCAATTGACGATAAAAATAAAATAAAAATACAAAGGAAAATGTCTCGTCTTGTGGGTAGAAAATCGACCTGAATTGAAACATGAAATAAAACTAATACGATAAAAATTTGAGTTATTCAATAGAAAAATAAGATGATTGAATTTTTTCAGTGTAATTTACAATTTTTATCTCAAAAATATTTATATATATAAATAAATTTTTTGACTCATAAAAATTTACATTAAATATCTGTCTAAATTTTAAAGTTGTAAACTTTAAAACTACTAATCTTTATTTTAGATAAAAATTTTAAAATTAATTAAAAATATAAATAACAATGTTATCTTTAAAATGAACTTGATAAAAAAAAAAAAAAAGCTCTGACTCATTAAAAAAGTAACTCAATGAAAATTCACTTGAGTTTACTTCACAGAACATATTCCAACAAAACAATAAAAAATAAAATAAAGACAAATAAATGTTACTAACGAATGTATTAATAAACAATTAAAAATAATAATTAAAGTCAGAAAATAATTGAATTAATTTGAGATATAATTGAACAAAAAGTCAAGTACTTGAATAAAAGAAGAAAAATAAATAAATTGAATGAAATTGATTGAGCTAATAAAAATGGAATTAAAGAAATGATTAAAAATTATACTTTAATAGAAAGACAGGCTATTGAGACAGTTAAGAATTATTGATTAATTTTATTGGAATGATTGGTCGTTTAGTTGTCAAAGTAATTAAAGCTACAAATTTTATTTTTGTATAGCAGATAAACTTGAAGACTTTATATTGTTTTTTGTTTATAAAAATATACTTCTTATCTTTTTTGTAAAACAACCTTGCCTGAAAAATAATAATAGACTTTACTATTTTGTATAAAAAATAGAACAATAAAAAATTTTGACAATTTTAAGAGTTAACTCACTGATTAAAGATCAATTTTTAATAGACTTTTTTAAATCATAATATGAAAACATCTTAAAATGACCCGGTTCATCATAAAAATGTATACATATAAAAAAAAAAGTATATAGATAAATATTTGTACACTGAGGGACTAAATAAGTATACCTTTTAAGCTTGAAGACCAAATAAATTGCGACCATTGCCAGAGGAAAAAACAAGACACAAAGAAATAAAAATACATATATATGTTCAAGCAAAAAGGCAAAATCTGTCTTTTGGTACAGTAGTTTTGAACTGAAGCACACATATTCTATATACGATCGAAATAAAAAAGATGGAAAAAAAAAAGAACAAGAATTGCTGAAGGAAATAAAGGAAACTGAAGAATATATTCCATTGACGTCTTGTCCTCGGGCGAAAACAACGTGCCCTCGACCCATCCAAGCTTCTCAAAAGAACGAAACAAACAGAAATAATAATAAAAATGAAAAAAAAAAAAACATCTTTCGATGATGAAAAATAGTTTGATGGAAAAGCCAAGTTAAATGAGACAAAAATCATAAAAAAAAAAAGATATAAAACATAAAAATAAATATGCATAAAGCTTCACTATTTTATAATGATCTTAGAAAGTAAACATATAATCTTGGTAATCAAATCCGAAATTTCCTATTCAAGGGACAAAAAATAAACCGAAAATTATCGCATTGTAATATGAAACAATGAAGAAAAAAAAAAAAAGCTCGCAAGCTTTCGTTCATAACCTTAAAATTATTTACGAAATTGAAATAATATCAAAATTTAATTAATAAAAAAATAAACAATTTATATTGATTGAATTATATTTAATAAAATTGATAAATTAATCGATATTTTTTCAATCAACAATTGACAAAAGAAATTTATTCTCGATAAATAAATTAATATGAGAAATAAAATAAATAAAAAACACGAAATTAATATGATTGAAAAAAAATTAATTAAAATGATGATAATACCTCATTATTTCATTTTCACGTTCCTCCTCCTGTTTCTGGCGCATCATGACACCCTCGATGATGCGCCTCTCCTCGGGGGTGAGATGCGACATATCGGGTAGGTCCGCCATCACGATACAATGATAATATCAAAATAATTTATTTGAATAATAATACAACGACAAAAGGACCACAAACAATCCAACTGTCGTTTTATTAATAATATTAATAATAATAATAATTTATACTGCCAATAATAATATGAAAGTTGTAAATTAATTATATGATAGTCTAATACTACAATAATACGTGATCCCGAACGAGTCATCCGCCACCCAGTGACCAATAATAAAATCTAAATACAATTTTATTTAATCGCCACTTATTGTTATTATAATTTTTATCATCCAATTTCGTCTTTTCGATATCATCATCATCATCATTATCATTATTTAATTTGTCGACAGAGCTCAATGTGCTTGGCTTATTGTCGACAATTATTATAATTGATTTATCACTTGATTCTCTTATTATATCACTCGCGTCATCCGTCCGACGAATCATGATCACGGATCATCAATTAAATAAAAAATATTTTGCATTATTATTATTATCATAAATGTAATTATGAATTATTATTTCGTCAAATTATTTATCAATTATAATTCTTTCTATTTGGCTTGAAATTTTTTTGTTATTATTTTCTATTTTTTAATTCAAGAAGGGCACTAAATCGATTGAAAATGAAAACAGGTCACTAGCACACTCCTGTAACACCTGTTTTGCCATTGGGTAACTTTTCATCTCATTGATTATTATTTTTTTTTCAAATTCTATTTTCATTTGTTTTTGTTATTATTTTTTACTTCAAGTTATTCAACAATTTAGTATTCTTTAATTTTGATGGTTTATTTTTCAAATATTCTTAAGTACACTTGTCTTGATTGATTGTTACTCCAGTATTCTTTTCATTCTGTTTTTTCATTTTGATAATTTTTTCGTAATTTTGCTACTTGATGCCTTATTTTTTGATCTTATTTTATGGTCTTTCGATTCACGTGGCTTACTAGATCTACTCTCTGCGGCACTTTAATTTACACACATATATATTATTCACTCGCGCACACGCATAACACGCATAAAAAGGTAGAGGGGTTTATAAAATTGTTGAGAAATAATACAAGGGATGAAACTCAAATACGATATAGTAAAAGAGAAACAGTGAAAAACTTTTTCCTTTTCTTTTTTTCAAGAGCTTTTTTTTCCTTTCTATACTGTGGTGTTTTAAAATTAGCCAAAAAAAGAGCAAATAAAAGAAAATATTTTTCCAATAGTTCCGATGTATTTTGAAATTTAATTTTTATTTATTTATTTATTTATTTTTCGAGGTCGAGTAGAGTTACGCCCTTGGAAGAAGACGCAGACGGCCCTGGGAATTCCGTGGCTCGTCGTCGATGGTCAAGTAACCTTTTCTATCAATTTTTCCATTTTTAAAAATTTTTCTTCATTAACAATAATCAAGTCACTATCAAGTACCCATAACACTTTAATTTTATACGTATTTCACTGGCTATTATTTATTAAATTTTTACTTGTGTGGTATTATTCAGTCTCGTCGTTTTCACTTTATTTATTTATATGGAAAAAAAAAAACAAATAGTGTTCTTGTTTCTTGTAAAGCACGATTAACATAAATGATAAAACACTAAAAATTATTATTATTTTATGTTTTTTTTAGTATTGTAATTATGTTTACGAGTTTGATAGACTATTTATTAATATATATTTTAAATAATTCTTAATAAATGATAAAAAGCTCGAGAATGACACAGAAACGATGTGCCCAACATATCACCTCGTCTCGAGGTTGACGAGTTGCGCGAACACTGGCTCGCCCTCGAAGTGAACCCTATAACGAATTCTAGCTTCGTGGGTATTCGACCAAAGTCGACTCAAATGTTAGATGTATTTTACTTGGGGTATCAACGAAGGGGGATAAAGTAAAAAAAAAAGCAAGTAAAAGCTCAAGTCGACGATTTTCTGATGATACTTCAATTGGGGGTTGTAAAAATATCAACCCTCAAAGAATTAAAAATATATTTATCATGATTTTTCATCGTTAATATTTTATTCTTTTTCATTGGAATAACTTGAATATACTATTCAACATTATTCGTAATTTTTTGGGGTTGATTTTTTTATATACATTTCTATTTTTGATTAATTGTCGAGAAATAAACCGAAAAGCACCAACCTGTATTTGCGTCACGGAAAGGCGGGTATTGATCCGGAAAATGTAACCAATCGGAACTATTTGAATCAAACTTGTGGCTCCATCTTCTCTGTAAAAAAATAAAAAACAATAAATAAATAAACATTCAATAACACGTGGTTTGTTTTCAAATTTAAATAACATAAATTAATTCATCAAAAAAAAAGATAAAAAGTTTTATGATGGCTTTAAAAATTTAACAATAAAAAATTTTTCAAATATTCAAAAAGTCATTTTCATGTCGATAAATAAATTGATGAATATTTGATGATAATAAAAAAAAAATTTGAATTTTTATTTTGACAGAGTTCATACACCTGTGAAGAGCAAAAAAAAAATTATATATTTTTTGGACTTTGTCCAAGTATCATCAATCAAGCACGTCTGCATCAGGATACGTGCTTGCGAAAAAAAAAAAAAAAATTAATATTTTCAGAAGAAAAAAAAAAGTATAAAACTTAACAGATCATGTCAATGGTCACTGGTGAATGATTTTGATATTCAAAATGATGAATATTAATGATGTTGAAAAATTATAAAATAATAATTAATTATTCTCAATGAAATTTCTAAAAATTCATAAAACTTATTTTTCTTATTTTCAATTTTGTTTTTTATGAAAATTCAATTTAAAAAATACGTGCATAATAAAAGTGTAAATGGAAAACCTCAGCAATGATAGAAAAATATATTTATACAACTAATGTAAAATAAAAAAATAAAAAAATGTTAGATAGATGTGGTATTATTGTGGCTTCAACATTTTGATGAAGCTGGTCTACTATCTGTATGTTCATGCATGTATTCAAATCCTGTATCATCTATGCAAAAACGAATGAGAAGAAAAATGATAAAATAGGAAAAGAGAAAAAGAGAGTAAACAGAGCGCTGACCGCATGTCCTATAGAAATCGCAGTACCACCGCAATGCAGAACCAACATCATATCATTTTTATTCAAAAAAAAAAAAAAAACAAACAATACAGATGCAGATACGATGAAAAATTATAAGAAGATTAAATAGCTAAACAAAAATATATCACCAGGATATTTCAATTATTAAATTTAATTATTTCCTTTTTTTTTTTTTGTTCATATAGTATTTTTATGTAAATTTTTTTCTAAAAAACAAAAAAATATTTTTATAAATATATCTACAAATTAATAATTAAAACAACCGAGTTTTTTTTTTGTTTTTTTTTTTTTATATATATACAAATATTTCGTTCCCGATATTTGGTAATAATTTTTTACATTTATGAAAAAAAAAATCTTGAATATTCACTATGGCAATTTTTTTTTCGATTGATATTTCTGAAGACTTTTTATTTTTACGATTCACGTTGATATTATGGCACTAAATTTGTTGATTTGTAATTTTATGTTGTTGAAGCTCGTTTGGAATCATACAGGTACACGAAGTACAATTTTTCTTGTTCAGTAAAATTGTAAATATCGAGAACTTTAATATATACATCTTTATTTGCCATTTGCTGTTATTATTTTTCTATATAAATTTGAAACATTTTTGTTTGTCATGGGGTATACGAGTTTTAAAAAGTATTGAATCAGCTCGATATTGTGTATTGAGTAATGGCATATATCCAAATACTTGTGAAAAAAAATTAATGCATCTATGACGTTCTTGAAAATGCGTATCATCTTCAGAGAGTGATACAGGACAACCAGGACATCTAAATGTCCATCTTGATGTTACCTTAACAGGTGGTTTTCTAGTTAAATGTGATACTAAAAAATTCATAGCAATATCTTCACAATTCATATACTCATCAACTTTATCTCTAATTGCTTGTGGAAGCCAATGAGTATAAAGATAAGTATAATGTTTATGAATAAATGCAGCACCAGTTAGAACCATTGATAATTCACATGAATAATTTGAATTATAATTCCATGAGTTATGATCATTCTGATCCCATGCATGAAAACGTCCAGGAAAACCAACGACTTGATCACGATGTTCACGCCAAACTCTAAATCCAAACATTATTTCATCATGTCGTAAATGTGCATCATCATCAACAGATAATACTGCCTCTGTTTCAATTGAATCAAAAGGCAAAAACCTATTATTTAAACTATTTTTTGATGCCTTGATAATCTATAAGAAACAAAACAAAACAAAACAAACAAACAAGATATCAGGTAAACAAATTAATAAATTGATAAATTGAAATAAAAT
>JAPYYR010002175.1:0-11032 GCA_030523065.1 Aphidius colemani
AAAAAATAAATATATATTATTGAGATTTAAATACGTACTTTAAATCATGAACGCTCATAGCTTATAAATTATTTTCTTTTTAAATTTAATTAAATTGAAAATGAAAGAAAAAAAAAAAGAATCACTCAACACTTTTGATTTTTAACGCATTTCACAAATAGTTTTTAATTAAAAATAATAATTTTGAAAAAAAGTAAGACCATTCGCGATTTAAAAGTGAATGCATGCACAATGACGAGCGACAAGCAACTGTTGTTGGCTACATAAAGAGTTTTGTATTCTGGTGTCCAGTCGAGTGAGAAAGACTAATGAGAGAAAAAAATATATAATATCATGACAGGGGCTATAACCAACTGATATGACTAGATGATTTATTTAATAATCAAATATATATGTACATTCATGTCAATTTTCATGAGAGAAAAAAAGAAATAAATATGCGAATTTTTTTTTTTTCTTCTAAACCAACAAAACCTTCGAGTTATAAAAAATAATGCAAATAATTAGAACAAGTTACAATTACTGATAAATGTCTATATTGACCCAACACTCTTGTGTCAATAATTCATCACTCATTAAAATGAGTGTTGACAGTAATGTATGATATTATAAAATAATAATAAAAAAATTATACGTATCGAGTTGTTGTTTGATTAAATAATAATATAGTTTGTAACATTGTTCTAAAAATATTATTAAAAGGTCAATAAAATTTACGTTTTTTATTTGAGACTTTATTTTTTCATTTCAAAGTTTAATAGTGACTCGATATTTATATCTACCTATAATTAACAAATGTTCATAATGATACTGTGTGATAATAAAATTATTTTTGTATTTCCTTTTTAAAAAAAAATTATATCTCAAAGTTTCATTAAATATTATTTTATTCAATTTAATTAAAAATTATTTTTTTTTCAATGTATATAATCTATAATTGTGTTTTTCTTTTAATTTAATTATTTTTTTTCTTCTATCTTATTGTTGAATTATTGTATTTTAAATTTAAATTTATTTAATTTGATATTATGCTTAAATTCCATTCTTTATTTTCAACTTTCCTATTGCATTGTTATTTATATTTATTATTATTTTACATTGTGAGTATTTCGTGATTAACAACAATGAATTTTACGCGGATGTTAGTTGTTAATTTATTGCACAACATCAGTATTACTATGTGTATAATTATGAATTGATTATCACGCGTATACATGACAATGATGCGAAAGTTTAGTTATTTTTTAAAATACCATTCTTAATATATTACTCAAATAAATTAAATAAATACATGTATATTTTTTTTGTTCTAATATTATAATTCTTAATAATTTAGTTTATTAATTTTTGTCCTTATTGATAAACCAGATTATTCCGCACTATATGTGTGGGCATGGAGACAATGAAAGTATGAATAAGATTGTTTTTTTTTTATCGTTGAGGTTGAAGGACAAGCTAAACGATCATATTTAAAAAAATTAAAAAGACATACATTTTTTTAAGTGTCGTTTCTTGAATAGTTGTCTTGGCTGCTTTTAACACGGCTATGTAACAGGTAATTATTATTAATAAGTGCGGGTGCTGCACGCAATACTAATTTACATGTTTTTCTGAAAAATACTTGTAACTCTAAATTTTTCTATGCAAAATAGACAATTTATATTTAATACATAAATCATTTTTATTTTTTCTCATTAACTTTACATTATCTTGTATTATTTATCAAGATTATTATTCATTTTCGTATATAAATATATCGATGATATTATTATTACTATTATCATTGTGTAATATGGTCAACTAAAATTGATTTGACCCCAACTCATGTCAGACATAATAGTCACAAGGTCAAAAATATATTTATTCAATTTTATTTATTTGTAAATAATATTCAATTTTTGATACACGATCAGATCATTAATTTTTATAACAAAATAATAGTAATTCAATAGAGATAGAAAACAGAATAAATGAATGAAAATGAGATGTAAAAAAAAGGAATATTTCTCTAAAATTATTTAATGAATAATTTAAATTAAATAATAATTTATATTATTGAGAAAAATATTTTTTCATCATTATATATTAGAAATTCAAATTTTATGTTAGATTTTTTTGTTTGCGACTGGTTTTATAAATATATTTAAAATATTTAGTTGAAAAAGTTTCGAATAATATTATTTTCAAGCATAAAAGATAAAAAATATATGTCATTGTGTGATATCTTGAAAAATGATAATACACTAATCACCTGAACTAATCACTTTTTATAAATTATAAAAGAAATAATGCGAATGTTAAAACATATTGTGTTTATAAATATATATTTATTATAAACAAATAAAAAAAATATGGCAAATGAATCTGGTGATAACTGGTTGCTACCAGAGTAGATCACGTTTAATTATTATTCAGAAATTTGTTTAAATATTATGAATTTACCAAACACCTGCTGTTTGTACAATTAGAAAGTAATGTGTAAAATACATTTGTATATGCATTTTTTTAATTCAACTTTAAGTGTATTTTTACTATCAATTATCATCTAAATTTGTATTCTTTAAAATATCCAAAGAATAAAATAAATGGAATTTTTAAATATTTAAAAATTTCATGTATTAAAAATCAAAAAAGAAAAATATTATTTTCTAATTTTTATTTGCACGTAAAGAAAGAAAAATAAAAATATTTCTTTTTTTATTATTACTATGTTTATCACGTGTAAAATTGAATTGTAATAATTAATTTGATTCACCATGAGACTTTCAAGTTGATATTAATCTTGCAAGTATTATCGAGATAACGACGTAACACATTAATATATAAAATGTTTTATTTATTACATATGTGTAATATGTTCTTCCAAGGTTAAGTTTAAAGAGATAGGTCGCTATTTAAGTACATAAACTTAATATGACAATTTATTAAATTACATGTTTGTAATATGAATAAATATGCGACAATATTTTACAATATTTACATAAATAGAAAATAACATGTATACACACCAAGTTGATTAAGAATTTTTTTTTTGAAAATATTTTTTTTCATGACAAAAGCAATTAGGAAAGGAAAATTTGATATGAATAATTTATGAAAACTAATGTGATGGCTTTGAAATAAAACCAGGATTGTCTTATTGATACTGGGAAAGATAACGTTTGATAAAGATTTCATCGGTTTTAAACAGATTTAATTACAATCTGCTAAAAAACGAATTCATCTTGAATATTATTTCATAAATTTTCGATTACCCTGAATAATTTACAAGTCATCTTCATAACTAGGTAATCTAGCAAAAGATTTAATAACGAGACATTAAAAACTGGGTCAAAAAGATGTGAAAAAAAGATTGAAATTCATAAATCTTCATGATAAGCCTGCCTTAATTGATGCACGTGTTTTAAATCTGGACTAAATCAATGGTTCGAAAATAAATTAAATTATATTGTTGATACGAAAATTAACAATAAAAATTATTTTTTAAATAATAAAAAATTTAAATGATAATAATTAAATAGATAAACATAACAAATTGTTTGTTATTAAAAAATGAAGATCACATGAATCAAATATAAACTCGAGTCATTAATTCACAAAATAAAAATAATTTTTTTTTATAAATATTAAAACAAATAAAAAATAATGTTTGATGAATATGTTTATCAGTCATATAAAGTCTCAATGATCGGAGATGACTTTGATGTTAATATTAGAATAACACATTAACAAGTGTTTGTACAATAAAATTATTACTACAATTTTTATTACAAACAATTTTTTAATAAATAAATAAAAACAATTTATTAAATTTTCTTTAGTAAATTACCTTTTTTATTATTCTTAAATTGTTGAAAAGGTGAAATTAATTTTCAACACACTTGTGCACTTGTTGAAGGAACAATAAATCAAGGAGAATGATGTTTATTTTTGAGATAATAATTGAATTTAGGTTTTGTTTTATTCTATAATAGAACAGGTGAAAATTATTCGCATTTTAGATTCGCGTAACGATAGTACTGCTCTTACTGAATTTGCAGGCGACTCTATTTCTCGTGTATTGATCTACCCCTCTACAAAATATGATAGCGCAGCGCCCAGCAGCATCAATTTTATCGTTACTGCACAGCTTTTAATGTACTTGTATTGCAAAAATATACATAAAAAAAATTTACCCACAAATTTTAATGACTTAAATGTATACTTGATTGAATATTTATCCGGCGGTAAGTTTAAAAATGATCAATTAATTATTTCGACGTTTTGAATATTCAGTACTTTGAAACAAACTAGAGACCATCTCCAGCATAACTTCGGAACAATTAAGCTTCCAAGTTATAGTATACATTATATTCAACTATATATTTCTGTTAGCTAATAATCTGAATTCAGTGACAATAAATTTAGAATTTTAAATTAATTTAAAGTTAATCATTGAAAATTAAAAAAAAAGGTCATCTTTTGAATTGTTTATTAAATTTATTCAAAATAATTCAAAGCTCAATTGAATAAAAAATTTTAATTTCAACAATAGAGCAGGAAATGGAGTTTGAATCTGTTAGTTCTATGATAAGAACATTGAAAGTCTATTTCATTTAGAAATTAGCTCTTTAGAATCACAGCATAGCAACTCTTAACAAATTTCATTTGTAAGTTCAACAAATCCTATTTCTAAATTTAACAAAAAAGAAGAAGACTTCGTTAAATCGTTTAAATCTTCTTCTTCGTTTTACGAAGTTTCTCAAGTTTTAAACGAACAACTACAACGCAAAGCAGCTCCATCGAGTGATAGAAATACTGACTATTTATTGTGAGCTTGTCGGCCAAATGCTGGTAATGATTATGTGAGTAAAGAAAGTTTTATGTTTAGCTATTGGATGAGTAAGTGGCTTTTTTTTTATCTATCGATACTAGGGTAATTCGTAAAACGTGCGATATAGATAATGAAAATGACAAAGCTTACGTTTATAAAGCAATAAAAGACTAGACAACTACGGAACCATACTCTCGAAATAATTTCTGAAAACGTTAAAATTTTTTTATCCCATCAGATCGCTATCTTGCCTACCTCATAACATACCTTCGATTGCTCTATGATCGGAGGCTGCAACTTTAGATCATCAACTCTATTCAACGTATTTTAGAAAATTTTCAAATTTAGTTCGGCGAAAGAGACATTAGATGGGGCTACTTTTCAAAATTTTCTTGATGAAAAATTTTCGAGATTTTTTTAGGAAATCCATAATCGGCGCTCTCTACTATTTTTTTCACCGAACTAAAAGTGAAACATTCTTTCTACAACGTTAAATACATTAGATATCCAAAAAGTTATGGCCTTCAGAGGGAGTTAGAGCATCAAAAGGGATTTCAATGAGATAGGAAAGATAGTGGCCCACTGAAATGAAGAAATTCTAACATCTTTGAAAATTAATTTCGAATAATATTAAAATTTTCGATTGTTGTAACAAATGACCAAGAAAAGATGTAACTTCAATTATTCCCATATGTACTCCATTCAATAAAGTCTATAATTAAATGATAAAGCACTCAAAATAAAATTTCGATAAAGCGATCACGAAAATTGTAGCTTACCCTCTTTATTCGATCGTCAAAGATAAAAGCATAATTGGTAAAGCCAAATAACCTTATATTTACGTCTTAATAACGATAAGATCGAATCTTTTTTTTTTTCTCATTTACTTTTCTTTTTTCCGAAGAGAAATTCTTCAGAACTTATATTTAGATTAATTAAAGTCATCGCAGCCGTCTTTTTTGGGCGTGAATTAAGATAAAAGAAAGAAAAAAAAACTCTTAACCATCGGGGTATAGCGTCATCTGCAACTTTACAAAAGCACCTTTTAATTTTTTACTGACAACAAGTATTAGCGTCCTTATAAAGATTAGTATCAATGAACACAAAAAAAGGAAAAAAAAAACGCATGACACCAAAAACTGTTAGACCCGCACGCACCTATTTTACACTTTCTCATCAAATGTAAACATCTTAAAAAAACATTTTCAAAATTTTCAGAAATAACCATATATATCTTTTAGCCCAGCCTTTTTCACGCTAAGCTGATGATATTTTTTTCGCACTTTGCAATTTTATTTATATATTACTTTTATTTTTCTCTATATATACATATTTTTTCTTGTACAAACAAGAGGCTATTATTGACATAATAATGCGTGGGAAATGTCGGAGAATAGCATAAAGATAAAAAACAAAAAGGCAATCTATTGAATATTGTTTAACAACATGATAAGCTCGATGAAATTGTATGTGAATTGATGATTGTTAATTTACACTGTTGTTTAAGTCAAGCATTAACAGGAACAAACTTGACACGCCCGTTGTGTAAGTAAATTATTTTTATCATACATAAAATTCTTTTACAATACAACCAAATTTACATCAAAGTCAATTATCGGATGTTAAATATATATAGACGGGTGTTTAACACGTGTTACATTGATATCAAATCGGTATGCTTATTGTTGATACAATGTCTCATCATCAAATAATATTTGTATTCTCTAAATTCACTTGTCATCATTAGATAGACTAAACATAAATCATCATAATAAAATTGATTGACACTTGAAAAATTGATCGATTAAATATAAATTTTTATTTTCTTTTTAGATTTGTCAAGCATCAGTTGCATGATGGATTGAGTTTGAAAAAAATTATGCTAGTGAAAGATTAGTATCAGCTGTGGTGCAACAAGAAAAATATACCTGTAAAAATAATAAAACGAAAAAAAAAAAAAAAAAAATCAAACTGTAGAACTATATTTGCACTGCACTTGTCTGAGACGTTATTTTTCTGGGATATAACTCAAAAAATATTCGTTTGTTCCTGGTTTTAGTTCAGGGCATCGACGGGAGCAGCAAATATTTGCATCGTCCTCTTCAAATTTTCCAGTCAAAAAAAGAAAAAAAAAAAACATCTTAAATCCATCATCAACTGTATTTAGTCGACATGTATTTATTATTTTTTAAAAAAATTATTTTGCCCTATTTAAAAATTGAAATGAATGAAAATAAAACAAAAAAACTTATTTATTATAAATTAATTCATTAATTTATTTATTTGGTGTATTTTATATTTTATTATTTATTATGAAATAATTTGTGTGTCAAAACATGAAACTACACGTGATATTGTGACTGCTGGGCAAAGTCGCGACGGGGAACCGCAAAGAACTCAAAATATCCGACTCCCAAGGAGATGTGTACACGATGATTCTCTGCCACCACAGATATCATTTCAATTTGATTTATTAAAAACCCAAAGTAAATTTATTATCTTTGCTGATCTTTAAATGTATCACATGCCCTTGTTCGACTTCCTATATGTATAACTATATCGCAATGTATAAATGGTTTTTTTCTTTTTACATAATTCATCCAATTCAGGCAGCTAAAAAATATTGATTTTTTTTTCTTTTTATCAATTATTACACTCGTATATTATACGCAGAAGCTAAAAAAGCGATGCCGATTGTATCCAGGTATCTCATAGATTTCATAGAATTTCGGCGCCATGGGAAAGAATCCAATAAACCAATAATAGTTCCCATGACATTGCATAAGAATTTTATACTGTTAAATTAATAGCTTGATTTACTTTTTATCGTTTTCATTAAATATATCATTTATACCAATAATTTTCGTATTTATATCAATAATTTATTTATCGCACTGTTCGCAACTTATTATTTCATTAATTATTTTTAATTTATATTTTAAATTAAAAAAAAAAAAAAACACAATAACTACACTTTCAATTCTAAATGGAGAACAAAATATTTTTTTTTTTGTACCATAAAAGTCATGAGAAAGAATGCGATGATGCTATCCATTCTCATGGCATTTTTTTTTGACAAAATTTTTGTCTAAACTTTTTGGAATTTCAACCGAAATATTCAGTACTTCAGTTGGCTCAAAACATCATAAGGGTCTGCGACTCATAAACAGCCTTAAATGATCTAGATATTATATACAACAGTTTAGATTGTCATTGGCAATTTACAGACGCATATCCTGCTAAAAATATTTCTACTAATTTTTTCTCTGCATTACCCGAGTGGAAAAATGTTCAAGATGCCCTATTTGACCTATAGGAACCAGGGTATCAGGGATAAATGCATCAAAATTAAATTGATGATTTTTTTAAAATCAGTTTTCCTGTTCAGAAATAGATCAGGGAATCTTAAAATATTCTGAATTGGGAATCCTGATGAGAATACTATCAGGATAAATTTAAGATAAATTAAGATATAATTTGATGAAAAAAAAAACTGACTGGTTTAAAATGAAAAAATATTGACATGCTTCATCTGAGTGAAACAGCAAAATAAATATATATAAATATATTGTCTACTAACTTATTAACCCTCGCTCAATACCCATCTGACAATGGATCCCGCCCTCTGCACACACCCCGTTTGTCATTTAACACAAAAGAGCACTTTGTGATGCGCTTTGGCACTAAAAATTCATAAGTCATCGTAGTATTAATCAGCCAATATATCATATATATTATTATTTAAATCATCAAGGACACTTTTGTATGATATATATGTAGTCGCACCTGTTTCAACTTGTTTCATCCACCATTTTTAACATAGGCTTCAATTATCTCTCAAGCAAAACCAATTAAATGCATGAGTGTCTTTATTCATGACAAGAAACTTATCTCTCAGTCCAATTAAGCAACAATAGAAATGCTTTGATATAGACCCAACTAATTATGGGCTAATTAGATTTTTTTCTCTTTTCTTTTTTATATATTCATCTTCATCAACCTTGTGTATGAATTTTTGTTGCAATTTGTTCTCATGTATAGTAAAAACTTTGAGAGCTTTTTTTTTTCTTTTTATTCTTGTTTTTTTTTAAAATATAAATTAAAAATTATACCTGATGAAGAAAGACAAAAAAATAACAGAAAAAAAAATATATATTCTCCCATGGATCGGCGACAGTCCCTGATCTGTTTGTTCATAAGTCGAGTGTCCGAGTGCATTACAACTCAAACCTTTTAGACGATGTTTGAACGTCTTTTCATATTTTATTTATACAACATCTTAAACACTTGGATGTCTTTTTTAGTCGTATACCCAACTTTAAATCTAATAAATACTCATCGTTATACTCAAGATTTTTTTATTTTTTCGTCTTGTCGGCTGCACCTGAGATGCCACTCAAAAATCAACTTAAACTGTCTTTGAATATATCAAAATATGTTGTTTTTATGCAAACTTATTTTAATCTCAGCTTTAAAAATTTTCTATTTATTTTTTATTATTATTATTATTCAAATGTTACTATTTATAGATACAGATATCAATAATAATTCCCAGCTATAACTACTGCAAATAATTTTCAGAAATGTTTATTAGATATTTTCGAAAAAATTTCCAGAAATAATTTGATCATTTGTCAATGAAACTAAAAACAATTTAATTTGACTATATTTATTACTTTTCTTTTAAATAATAAATTTAATCACATAATTATCAAATTCAGTTATTTAAAATATTGAATTTTTCGAAATTTAATTCAAAATTATCATCTCAAAGTATTTATTCATTCATTTATTGGGAAAGTTCATAACACTCAAATATCTCATTCAGAAAAAAGTTTTTTTTTTTTAATTTTAACTTAAAATATTATCCAAAATAATTATCAATTTAAAGGTCAATGACACAGCATACACTCACATTGATATAATATATTTTTGTGTATACAAATAAACACATTTATAATCACTATATTAAGTCAAACGAATCCTTAATTAATGATGATGTTTGTCAAGATAATTGATTATTAATTCAATATGTTTATATACTATGAAAATTCAACTTAGCAACTGTATGTTTTAATGAATAATATTTATTTGTATTCATTTTAATCACAAATTAGTTACAACCAATCTAATATGGTATATATATTTATTTATTTTTTTGACTTGAAAATAACAACAGCAAAAAAATAATAACAGTAGTATGGTAATAAAAAAAGAAGCTTATAATAGATTAACTGATATTTCCTTTCATTATGATTTTTTTCCTTTTTTGTATGTCAAATTTTGTAAAAAAATTGTTACGCTTTTCATTTTTAAAAAAATTGAAAAAAATATATATTTAAAATATTCAACTGTTTAGGCAATTCTTCAACTCGTGAATGAATAAACTTGAATGGTTTATATGTATTTCGTATATAAGATGACAAGTTCATTCAGTTCCATTGAGTTGTCGGTTAGACCTCATGGGGTTTTTTAGTTGTCACGCGTACTACTCTTGTCCTTACCTGGCGTCTCTTTGGAGACAAACCACTGGCTCCACACTTTTGTACAGTGCAATATATATTGGTATACAAAATATAGACAGAGTACACCGTGGAGAATTGAGACAGGTATTCTATACTCTTCTATAACTTCCCCCTATCATTTAACTAGCGTGCATCCGGGTCTAAAAAAAAAGAAAAAAAAAAAAAAAAAATTCTTTATTTAGGTTTATGTGCATGTGCGTGTGCATCTTCACCTGGCTATGACAAATTTTAACTATTGAAACTATTTGATTCACATTGACTATAAGTTTCAGCTAACGCTCTTTTGAAATATTTTTTATTTTTTATTTATTAACAATTTAAACAGCAAATAAAGACAATATTATTATTTATTTTTTTTAATTAAATATTTAAGATAACGAGTTTTTGATTGCTTTGTGGTGATTATTTATTTCAGTAACCGGATTGTATATATAAAAAAGAAGCTGTTTAGTCATGGAGAAGGCAAATTATTCGTCTTCAGCCACCTTGACCGACCAATTTTTAGAATATCCCTGTATACGTTTAATCATTATTGACTTCTCACGCTTGTTTTTTTTGTATTTTTTTTCTCTAAACACTTTTGCCACCCACAGTGTGATGAGTTTTGCACATTTATAGCAATATCATATCATCAATAATAATTATTATTTTCTAATACAGGATGTCTTCATATATGTGAAAAATTAAAAAAAAA
>JAPYYR010002176.1:0-11577 GCA_030523065.1 Aphidius colemani
TACAAGTACAATACATAAATCATATAAATGTTTATTATGCAATGAATATTTTACACAAGCATTTAGTTTAAAACGACATGAAAAAAATAAACATTGTATTAATGATGATGATGATGATGATGAATAATGTCAATTATTATATAATAATCAAAAAGACTACATAGCACTACATACATAGCATAGAGCCTGATAGAGCCTATCATATCATATCCCCTTTATGTTACTCCTTCCACCACGATACATAAATGTGTGTGTGTGTGTAATATTCACCTCCATGTTATGTTACTTATCTACCTGGGTGCATTTCTGCCTGTAATACCGGCCAAAATTTTTATAGGGAAAAGCTATTTTTTGTCGTGTGGGGTGGTAATTTTTATTTACAACAACAATTGCATTAATTGCTAAAATGTTTGTTAATTGACATTAATGTTTTTTTTATTGTTTGTTATCGTCTAAAATATTATAGGGAAGATGAGGAAATAAGGGATACCTTTAAAATTATATAGAGTTTTTTTTATCTATTACTTTTGTCGTTCTTAGCCGGTATTACAGGGCAAAATAAAACTTATATTTTTTTATTACCCCAAGTCCCCAACACACTGTGTACTTTTGTTTGCCATTTGTTAGCTATATTTAATCTAAAAGTTTTTATTTTTCATATTATACCTATATGAAATTAATAAATTCTACAATTTATTTAAATTAAATAATTTTAAAGACTTTCTACCTCATCTCCCCTGCTTTGACAGATAATTAAGAGTAGCAACGAAAATAAAAACAAGTCTTTAACTTTAACCCCAAAATTCATGGATAAACGAGTGTTAAACGTTTAAAATAAATTATTTTTGTCTTGTATAAACAAAAAGAAGATTAAAATGACAAGAAAGTGTATACTTTGTAAAGAAACAAATTACAAAACAAAACACAGTTTTTTCTCGGCTCCAAAAGATGCTGAAACACGTAAAAAATGGAAAGATGCAATTGGAATACCAAATTATACTGTTAGTGCTGAAACATATGTTTGTAGTAAACATTTTTCTGATCGTGATATCATATCACATTGGGCAAGTGGTACACCACCTCATGTTGTGACAATTAAATATAAAAAATGTCGTTTAAGACCAGGTGCAGTACCAACAGCACATGAAATTAAAAAAAAATCTAATCTATCTACTAAAAACAAAAATAATCAACAAGATGATGATGATGATGCAGTAGATGATGAAAATGAAATAACAGAAAGAAAAACAGATGATGATAATGATGATGATGAAGAAGAAGGAGAAGAAGAAGAAGAAGAATATGATTTTGAAGTTAATAGAGGTTTTGAAACAAAAAAACCAACATTCGCAAAACATACAAAGAAAAAATCATTCTTAATACCACGTACATATATGAACAATGATAATAACAAATTGAAATTAAATAATCAGCCAGTCAATGAACAGAACAATGAATTTCATGATTTGAAAAATAAAACATTTACATCACAACATCATCGTAATTTTGATGGTGATAATTGTGAAGAAGAAATGATAATAAGTGAACAGCTAGATAATAATTTAGATGATAATGATAATGATAATGACGATGATGGTAATAATGAAAATCAAGATGGACCAACATATTATATGAAAACTGAAAATAGCCAACAGCTGTATTATGTCAAAACAATTGATGAAAATTCTGAAACAAATTTTACTGAGAATGATGTTGTAAATGATGATAATTTAAATGAAAAAACAGCTGAAACATATCCATTGATTGACGAAAATATTGACTATAATAATATTAACAGTTATGAGTATCCACAAAGTCATGACGACGATGATAATGATGATGAAATAATTGAAGTAATTGAACAAGACATTGATGATGGTGATAACATGGCTATTTGGGAACATATTAAGACTGAAAAAAATAATTTATCATCAAACAATAATGGACACAATGTGGAGACACCAATGGAAAGTCATACATCGGCTGATCCACTTAAACTAAATGATGCATATGATGATGATGATGATGATGATGATGAAGAAGTTATGTTATTTGAAGATTTACTTGATAATTATACAGAGGTAATGTTGCCAAAAGGTTGGAGTAGTCTTGTTGAATCAAAAGGACATGATACATCAATAATTTATGCATTTATGAAAACATCAATGAATGGCATACCATGGATTCAAAAACAAGTATTTATACAAAGTGATATGTTGATGAGATGTTCAGCTGCTGGAAAAGAACTTAATCCAAAAATTCATAATTTAATTAAAGAAAAAAAACGTGTTAAAGTACATAGTGTTGATGATGTTACTGATCTTTTAAAAGAATTTGATAGTAGAACAATTTGTCAAGGTAAATATTACAATATTATAATTGTTTAGCTTATTGTTTAGCTAATTTTGTTTGTTTGTTTAAAGGTACATTTGAAAATATAAGTCCAGCTCATATGGACAACTCAGTTGGATATCGTGATGGTATTAATTGGCGTCATGTTAAATGTCCATTAATAATAAATAATGGTAAAACACGTTGTACAAAATGCAGCTCATTAAATATAATAGCTAAACGTAAAAAATCAAAATTACCACAAGCTGCTGAATCTGCTGAATTATTGGATAAAGAACGTCAAATATTTATTTTACAAAAATTATTAAAAGAAAAAACATCACGTAATGATGATAAATATAATGAAAAAAAAATGATGATTAATAATCATCAATCAATGTTAAAGTTTTTGGATAATATTGATATACCAAATGTACAAAAAGTTATGATTAAAGAATGTCTAAAAGTACCACTATTCAAAGATACAACAATTGAACATTCGGAATCTTGGATATTTTTATCATTACGAATTTACATGGAATCACAAAGAATATACAAATATTTATTGCACAACAAGTACATTAAATTACCAAGTGTCAAAATAATGAAAAGATATTTTAATCAAATTAAAACAGATATTCAATTTTATAAATTATTCAAAAAATCTATTGAAAAATATGGATACAGTGAAGAACAGCTTGGTGAGCCATCATAGAACAACATCAACATCAACAAGTTATTTATCTATCTATCTTGTTTTATTTTTATTCATTTGATTTTAACAAATTATATGTATAAATATTATATTAAGGCTTTTATAAATAATTATGAAAAAGAAATTGTACATTTTTTCAACATCCTGGGATATTATATGAAAATTTATCACAACTTGTTAATTTAAAATTATTAATCGCTGCTAAATTGTAAATAATTTTTTTTTTTTTTTATTAAAATAACGCGGGAATACTATTATTTATTTTTCTTGTCGGCCATCTTGTGGTATTAAATAAGAGGGACATCAGCTCATATAGTCACGTTCATAATAACAATTTCTCGTATACATGCGAACACACCCATTGTGTTATGTGAAATTCCAAAATCAACAAACTTTACACATACTTGACTATATATATATATATCTTGTTGCATTGTTGTGTGTATATATGTGTGTGTGTGTGTGTTTTAAGTGTTTGCTATTTTTCAGACTTTCAGTTGATCTGATAATTGAAAAACTGCTAATTACAATTACAATTTTTCTTGTTTCTCTGTGAATAAATATTAATTATATCATCAAAATATTTTTAACGACAAAGCGTTAAAGTTTGAGAAATAATTCATTTAATAATTTAATTTAATAATTAAAAAACAAATTGAAACTTAACCACAAAATTCTTAAAAAAAAAAAAAAAAAACATTGTTTAATTTAATGTTTAAAATAACCAAGTAAATAAATTATTTACTTATATATCTAAATAAAATATAAAAATACAGAGCTATTTTTTAATTTAATAATACGAAAGCAGAATAAAATGACAAGAAAGTGTATACTGTGTCAAGAAACAAATTTTAAAACAAAATACAGTTTTTTTTCGGCGCCAAAAGACGCTCCAACGCGTAGAAAATGGAAAGAAGCACTTGGAATACCAAATTACACTGTTTGTGATGAAACATATGTTTGCAGTAAACATTTTGATGATCGTGATATTATAACATCATGGGCAAGTGGTACACCACCTCGTGTTATGACAATTCAATATAAAAAACCTCGTTTAAGACCAGGTGCTGTACCAACAACAAAATTAAATAATAAACAATATTGTGTACCCACTACAAGAAAAGACAATCAATATTTCATGCATGAAAGACATGATGGGGATGATGATGAGGATGATGATGAGGATGATGATGATGTAGAGGAGAAAAATAAGAAAGATGAACATAAAGATAGTAAAAAAGTAATAATAAATAATAAAATAAAAGAAAAAGAAAAAGAAAAAGAAAAAGAAAAATATGATACAAATTTTAAAGACATAAAATCAACAATAGTTACAAGAAATAGGGTAAAAGAACCATTGCCAATATCATCTACAAAGCTGATAATAAATGATAATAAATTAAAATCAACCCCAAATAAAATAAATGATAAGCCAATCATTAATAAACCTGATTCACAAAATGGAAAAATTGTATCACAAACTCGTGGTGGTTCTACTGCTGCTGCTGCTGCTGGTAGTAATAATAATAATTGTCAAGAAAAAATGATAACTGAACCTGAACCTGATATTATTGAATCAGCTAATTTAAATGATGATGCATTTTTTATTAAAACTGGTGATACACAACAGCTGTATTATGTCAAAACAGTTGATGAAGATTCTAAAACACTTTTTACTGAGGACGATATTATAAATGGTGCTAATGAAAATGATGATAATTCTAAAGACAAAACAATTGAAAAAAAACCATTATTAAGAAAAAAAAGCAGTGGCTTTTTTAAAGTCGAAAATTATAAATATATAGGAGATGACGATGAAACAGAAAAAGATGATGATGATGATGATGATGATGATAATGATGATGACGATGACGATGATGATGATGAATATCCAATGTGGAAAAAAATTAAAGCTGAAACAATGAGAAAGGCAAAAATGATGTCACCAAAAAGACCAGCATCAAAAAGAGCAGCATCTAGAAGACCAGCATCAAAAACATCAGCACCAAAAACACCAGCATTAAAAACATCAGCACCAAAAACACCAGCATCAAAAACATCAGCACCAAAAACACCAGCATTAAAAACATCAACACCAAAAACACCAGCATCAAAAACGATAGCATTGAAAAAATCAGAACCACAAGTGACTACTACATCAAAAATAAATTATACCGAGGAAGAGGAAGATGACGGTATGTTATTTGAAGATTTACTTGAGACTTACACTGATGTCACATTACCAAGTGGCTGGTGTGTTCTTGTTGAATCAAGAGGTGATGTGACAACAGTAATATATGCATACATTGAAACAACAAGTGGTGGTATACCATGGATTAAAAAACAAGTATTTATACAAAATGATATGTTGATGAGATGTTCAGCTGGTGGAAGAGAAATTGATCCAATAGCACATAAATTAATAAAAGGAACAAAAAGTGTTCAAGTTACAGATGTTGATGATGTCATTGATATTATTAGAGAATTTGATGAAACAACTGTTTGTCAAGGTAATTAAAATTTTTAATATAAAATATTAATTTAATTGAATTGAATTGAATTGAATTTATTAATAATAATATTGTTTTCATGTTAAAACTTAAAAGGTACAAGTGAAAAAATAAATCCAGCAGATATAGACAACACAATTGGATTTCTTGATGGTGCTAGTTGGCGACATGTTAATTGTTCAATAATGATTAATTATGGAGAGGCACGTTGTAAAAATTGTGACTCATTAATTGCAATAGCTGAACGTAAAAAATCACAATTACCTTGAGCGCATTAATAATAAAAATATTATTAAAAAATTAATTCATTTGAATATCAATAATAATAATAATAATAATAATAATACACAAAATAAATAATTATTTAATTTTTTTATTTCTATTGAAAATTTTGTTATCAATTATTCTATTTTTTTGATTTTGTAAAGACCATTCACGTTGTAATTCTTGTAGCATACTTGGTGTTAGTAATCCTCTTTCAAGTAATTTATCAGTTAATTTACCTTGTCCATGATGTTTTCTTCTATTATTATTAGTAGCAGTAGCAGTATCAGTAGTAATTGTTGATAAATTACTTGCATTTGTTTCATTATTATTATTATTATTGCTAGATAATAATTTAGTCAATTTTAATATACCATCTTGAATCATCATGTCAATGTCTTTTTGAAGATTTCTAACAAGATTTGTATCTGGAAATAAATCAATGAATCGATAACTCAACCAAAGATATAAATCCATAACATCAAATACAGCTTCAAGATGTACCAAATCAATAATTGTTTTTGGTGGTTTTAATGGCCAATCAAATTGTTGTGTTAACCATGAAAATGTTATTGCTTCATTTTTACTATATTGACGAGCAAATTTAAGAAACATTGTACATGGAAATGGTATTTTTTTATTAATTGGTGCACAACAAAATACATAACGTGCACGTAATGGAAGTGACACATGTTGAATCATATCAGCAAGAAATTTAAAATCATCAATATTACACATAAAATATAATGAATCATCAACAGTACAAAGTGCAACAAATATATCAATTAAATTTGATAATGGTGCTTTTGGTAAATGATATGCATACAATTCAATTTGATCAGCTGTTGGATGTAAACCAGCTTGAGTTATTGGTTCTGGTGATTGAGATAATATACTTTTTAATAATGACAAGTCTTCAGCTTTAAATGTTGTAACAAATCCTTTTTCCCATTGTGTACCATAACGTCCAGCACGTCCAGCAATTTGTAGAGCTGATGAAACTGATATTTTATCCATTTCTTTTTCACCTTTTTCATTGACTGTTGGTTTAATCATTGAATAAAATATAACACGTCTTATATGAAGATTTAAACCCATACCAATAGCATCAGTTGCTACCATAACTTTGCATGTATTATTTGGATCATTAAATTTAGCTGCTTGACTTAATTTTGTATTTGGTGGTAAACCACCATATATAACAGCCACCTCAATGCCATTCATTTCTAATTCTCTTGATACAGAATAAATATCATTTTTATTAAAACAAACAATACAATCACCTGGTTGTATATTTTTATATGTAACAATTGCTTGATTTTGTATTTCTAAATCAGTCAAACGTTTATATTTATTAACATGAACAGTTTCACCAGTTGTTAAACACAATGCACGTACTAAATCAATTGCACCAGCTTCACCACAAAGATGTATTTCATCAGCTGGTATACCTAATAATGCACGTGTCCATGCCCAACCTCTTGCATAATCTTTTAATAATTGTATTTCATCAATAACAGCAACTTCACATGGTGCATTTATTTTAGCCATTTCAACTGTACATGCAACATGTTCTGATGGACAATTAACACCATTTGCAAATAATCTTTCTTCACCAGTAACTAAATCACATGGTGTATTTAAGCTATTTGTTTTATTAAATACCTCAGTTGCTAATAATTTTAATGGACCACAATATAAACCACTTTTAGCTGTTCTAAAACGTTCTAATGCATGATATGTTTTACCACTATTTGTTGGTCCAGCATGAAATATTATTTTACGTTTTTTTGTTCTTGCAAGTGGATACCAATTTGCTGGTGTACGAAGATCAGATATTTTTTTTAAATCATCCATGCATTCTAAATGTGGAAATATTTCTTTTGCATGTTTTATAAAATATGGAAACAAGTCAGATACATTACCACCATTTATAATATCTGATATGACAATGTGTAAATCAACTGGTAAAGTTTCATTTTCCATGCAATAACGACGAAAACTATTAAATGCCTGTTGTTGAAGATCATTGTCAAGACCATACTCTTTAGCTAAACTATTTATTTCTTTTTTCATATAAAATTTTGTTAAAATTGTTTGTAAATCACTTTTATTAATAACACCACTTAATTCAGCACCAACATTTACATTTTGTCCTTCTGTTTTTGTTGTTGTTGTTGTTGTATTATTTGTTGTTGACAAATCAATTGGTCGAAATAATGAATTTATTGGCATATTTTTTTTATCTACTTTTTTGCCTCTTTTTGTCTCCAACATTACAACATTTAAGTCAAGTGACCTGTAATTAAATAAACTCATTATCAAGAATTATATATCTATATTATATACCTATGCTATTTTTTTTTATAGGATATTAAATGTGATGAAATACCTGCTGAAAAGACATGGTTTTATAAATCTATTTGATTTACAAAGATATTCAACTATTATTTTTCTACTATTCAACATTTTAATGATAAAAAATAAACTATTAATATTATTGTATAATAATTATATCAGCATCAATAAATTCATAGTTAAAAATAACAATTAATTACGACATTTTTTTTTTGTGTGTGTATAAAATTATAATTGAGGTTATAGTTCACGTGGTGTCTCTTTTTTTTTTTTTTTTTTTTTTTTTTTCTTTTTTTTTTTTTTTTTTTTTTTTACGCCATATTTTTTTTTTATTATTATTTTAGGCACGCAATGCAACTGCTAACCGGTAAAAAAAAAACAACAACAACAACAACAACAACAATAATAATTTATTTTGTATGTTATTTTAGTTGTTGATGAAAAAAAATAATAAATATATCTCTGAACTGTCACCAACAACACGTTCAACTGGCATCAAAATACAAAAAATATATAAAAAATAATATGGCAAGTGCAATTAAAAAAATAAAACTAATAGACAATAATTGTGAGCTTGATGTATTAACACAAGAATCAAATGATAAATTAAATATTGCAACAACAAGTAATAATGATGATTCAATTGATGACTTGGAAAATTCATGTCTCAATAAAAGTATATGCATTGATGATGATGATGATGTTGATGATTATTTATCAATAACAAATTGTCAATTCAATTCACCTTCATTAATTGAAAGTGATTTTAATTATATTGATGCTGAATTAAAGAATGAAACAATACATATCAATGATAGTTTCAACATAATAAATTGTAAAGATAATATAAAAAAATCATTATTAAATAAATCATTTAAAAATAATTTATCAATTTTAGAGACTAGTAAGTTGTCAATAAGTCTAAGTAATACTAAAAATGAAATATTAAATTCAGCATCATTATCATGTACTGGTCTTGAATTTGATGATTGGTCACAAGAGAGTGAAATAAATGATGATGGTGATGATGGTAATTCATTTTATGGTCTTCCTGATCGTGTTAAAAGTCTAATATTTAAAATAAAAAAAATAAATTCATTATATGAATGGCAAAATAAATGTTTAAATTTGCCATCAATTAAAAATTGTAAAAATTTAATTTATTCATTACCAACTAGTGGAGGTAAAACACTTGTTGCTGAAATACTCATGTTGAAACAAATAATATGTTATAAAAAAAATTCAATATTTATATTACCATTTATATCAATTGTCCAAGAAAAAATACAATCAATGGCACCATATGGTGTTGATTTTGATTTTTTACTTGAAGAATATGCTGCAAATAAAGGACAATATCCACCAATAAAAAGAAGAAAAAAAAATAGTATTTACATTTGTACAATTGAAAAAGCACTTGGTTTATTAAATAGTTTAATTGAAACAAATAGACTTGATGAAATTGGTATGGTTGTTGTTGATGAATTACATTTACTTGGTGAAAATGGAGGAAGAGGTGCTTGTCTTGAGGTATTATTAACAAAATTATTATATGCAAATGATAATATTCACATTATTGGAATGAGTGCAACAATTGGTAATCTATCGGAAATTGCTGAATTTTTAAAAGCTGATATGTATGTTGAAAATTTTCGTCCAGTTGAACTTGAAGAATATGTTAAATGTGAAGATACAATTTGTTCAGTTGATATTAAACAAGAAAATATATTTCAACATTGTAAAACTGTTAAATATCCAGTAAATAATATTTCAATTAATTAATTATTATTTATTATCATTTGATAGTAATTTTTTTATTTTTTATATTTTAGTATTCAAAAAAATATGCAACACTAGATCCAGATAAAATTGGAGGATTAGTTATGGATGTCGTACCAAATGATTCTTGTTTAATATTTTGTTCAACTAAAAAAAACTGTGAAAGTCTTGCCAGTTTATTGACACATGTTTTATTCAAGTTTGTTTTTTTTTTTTGCTTTTTTTTTGTTAATTAATATAAATTAATTAATTTATTTATTTATTTATCAATTAATTTATTTATTTATTCATCATTTCAGTCATTTAAAAAAACATAAAGAAGCTGAAAAACAGCTACTTCTTGATGCATTAAAAACAGAGAGTAAATTATGTCCAATTTTAGCTGAAACAATAAAATATGGTGTTGCTTATCATCATTCTGGTTTGACAACTGAAGAAAGAAAATTAATTGAAGATGGATTTCGTGAAGGTGTACTTTGTGTTATTTGTGCAACATCAACACTTGCTGCTGGTGTTAATTTACCAGCAAGAAGAGTAAGTATAAATAAAATATAAATAAAATTTAAATAAAATATAAATGAAATTTAAATTAATTTATTTTAGGTAATTCTTAGAAAGCCATATATTGGAAATCAATTTTTAAATTTAAGTAGATATAAACAAATGATTGGTAGAGCTGGTAGAGCAGGAATGGGAAAAATTGGTGAAAGTATATTAGTTTGTCAAAAAAGTGATATGAAAAAAGTTGAAGAAATGTTAACATCAAAAATGGATGATTGTTTGAGTACACTTGATCAAGAAATAGATAGAGGTATAAATGATTTAATTCTCAGTGGAATACTTTTATCACTTGTTAAAACAAGACAAGAAATACATCGTCTTGTTTCATTTTCATTATTGGCCTTGCAAGCTAAAAGACGTGATATTAATATTAAAAAAATTGTTGATCAATCAATTATAAATTTAGTTGAATCAAATGCATTGTTAATTGACAAAAAAATGTATAATTCAAATTTTACAATTGAAATATCATCACAAAAATCATCATCATCAAATAATCATAATGATGATGATTTAATAATTTCTCTTGAAAATTATTTAAAATTTATTATATTGTATTGTTTTTTTACAGCTAATATTGATTTAAAAACAGCTTATACTCTTGCTGAAGATTTAAAAACAGCTCAAAAGCAATTGGTACTGTTGAATGATTTGCATTTACTTTATTTAATAACACCGTATGATTTTTCTGATAAATTTAGAGTTAATGGATTGGTACTTTATGATGTGGTATGTTTTATTTATTTAAATAAATAAATAAATAAATAAAAATCAACAGGTAGTGAGTCTTCCGGAAACACTGATGATTGTATCAAGATTACTTGGAATTAACGAAATGACTGTTGTAAAATTACGTGAAAATGTTGTACCAAAGGTATCTATCATCATCATCATTAAAAATCATTATTTATTTACATCGACTCATTTAAAATTTTTTTAGAATGTTTCAGCAAAAGTTATTTCTCGTTTTTATTTGACATTGATACTCTATGAATTGAATAATCAACAGCCAATTCATGATGTTGCTGAAAAATATAAAGTTGATAGAGGCTGGATACA
>JAPYYR010002177.1:0-11022 GCA_030523065.1 Aphidius colemani
ATATTAAAAATATATATTTAGCATCAAATAAGTATACATAAATTATTATTTTATTATTTTTAACAAATACTTTGTTTCTTTTAAATTAAAAATTAAGTTGAAAATTTTATTTCTTTTTTATTATTCGTGAGAATAAAAAATTTAACAATGCTCTAATATTATTGAACTCCAAGGATCCGGTTATGTCTCTTTATTATACAAATTGTCATAGATTTTATAAAATTGTAAATACTTATAATAACTTTTATCAATTTAAATGTGTTATTTCAAAGTACTGTGTATGAAATTGATTTCGTGCCATTATGATTGCAAAAAAAAAGGTTTTAATAAATAAAGCTAAAATAAAAATTATATGTACATAAATAATTTATGGTATTTCACGAACATGACTTGTATGAAATATGTCAACAGTTGTTTCTAGACAAACACGAAGCTCAAGATCACATACACCAAGTACAAATTTTCCTTCTGGTGCTTTAAAATAATCTAATCCTCTTCCAATTTTAACAACCCATCCATTACTGAGTCTAGAAAAAAAAATAATATCAATTATTAATAATTGTTGTGTTATTAATGAATAAATAACATTTACACTATTTTTCTGTCATGAAGAGTTCCAGAGTACGTTACATCAAATTTAACTAATTTAATTGCAAGACTTTTTTTCAATTCATCTAGTCTGTTTTCTTGATTTTTATAATCATCTGGATCTTTTGTTGTTAATAATGATACTCTTGATAATGTTGGACATTTTTGTACTCCTAATTCACAAAGTCTTACTAAATTTAAACACTAAAAAATACAAAGGAATAAATATATTATTTAAACTGTTTTAGTTTATTTATAAGATCATTTAATTGTACCTGATGATAAGCTCTGATGTATGGATCTTCAACATGTATATGAGTTACTCTATCATCAAGAAATCTTCCAAATAAACTAGCATATCCATGTCCTATACTACCAGCTTCAATTCTCATTTGTTCTCTGTATTGTCCAAGTGATTTTTTTTCATGTATTAATTTTTTAATACCCTCTGCTCTTCTCATATATTCCTCAGCTTTTTCACGAAAGTATTTCTTTTTATTTACATCCTTTGTTTCTGTGAATTATATTTCAAGTTTATTGTCAAATGTAATTCATAATAATATCATTAATAAATACCTGATATTGAGTTGAATAAAATTTGTAATCCTTCTTGATAAAGTATTAGTGCTTCAGTGTAATGCTCTTGTTTATCTTTTGCAACAGCTCGTGTTAAAATTGATGCTGCAGTACTTTCCATAACTAGAAAAATAACAACAAACAAACAAACAAAAATTATAGTGCTCCAATTTTTAAATAAAAAAATAGAGTATTGTTATTATTTCATTTTTTAATAAGCATGCGCACAAAATTACTATTAAAGTGGAAAAAAAAAAAACAAGATGGTAAACTATTTTCATCTGTTGTTCAAAACTTAACCTTTAAAGATGTCACTTGATTATTAAAAAAAAAAAATCAAAACAACACAGATAAACAAATATAATAATAAATGTTTTGTTCGATAAATAATATTAGCTAATTAAAAATAACTTGTTATGTAATTTAAATAATGGATTTAAAGTACCTGATAATTTTATAATAATTGTGACGAAAAAAAAAGAGTTGTCTTTTTTTTTTTTTTTTTTTTTTTTTTTTTTTTTTTTTTTTTTTTTTTGTTAATGTTGAGTGTCAATTTTAGTGGCGGGAGAAATTGTTTGTCCTTGAGAATACTTTTAAAACCTTCATTGACGTATTTCTAATAACAAATAAATAAAATAAATAATATCTGTTTAATGTCAAAATATTTAAATAACAATTTAGATAATTAAAACATAAAATAAATAAAAATGAAACCAAATGGTAATAAAAACTCATCAACTGGAGTGATTCATTGGGGTGAATTAGCACCAAGAGAAACACATAAACAAGAAGTTATAACACCAGATATTATTGATAATATATGGCGACAAGTTATTGATGATTCAAGTACAAATGATTGTGATTATCAAAATGAACAACCAGAATTTTTATTATTACCAATGGATAATCCACATGTTTTAAATACAGTACAATTACATAGCCAATTAAGATCAATGGAAGATGGTAAAATATATAATGGTGTAACTGAAGTTGATGAAAAAGAATATAAAGATAATAAATTACCAAACAATTTATTTCATTTTTTATCACCAAAACCAACAGATAAAATTAAAATGAAAAAAGTTAAAACAATACATCATTTACGTTCATCATCAGCAAGAAGTTTATTAAAACATTCAGTTACTGTTCTATCAGCTCATGTTGGATATGATAAATCATCTGATATTGCTATTGAAACACTAACTGATGTTGCTGATTATTTTTTAAAAAGAATAACTCTATTATTAAAAATTGCATCTGAACAAACAGAACATGGTTTTCCAGTATGTTGATTATTTAATTATTTATGTATCATTTAAAATTGTTAATTAAATTAATTATTGTTTCAGGATGCAATGGAGAGAGTACTTGTTGAGACTGGTGTTGGTGGAGTTGTTAAAATTCATGATTATTATCGTAATTATGTATTAAGATATGAAGAAAAAATTAAACATAAAGTTGAAAAAATGATTGAACAACAACATCAATTGGAGCTCAGTACAAGTGTCAAGTATGAATATTTTTTTAATATAATTATATTGTCATTAATTTGTAATAACATTATTAATTTATTATCAATATTTTTGGTATTTTAGAATGGATATAGATGAGGCAGTTAGTAAATTACAATTTGACGAACTTGATGAATTTGGAAATGATTACAGAGATGTACCAACACTTCAACTTCTTGATCCAGACATGAGTTTTCCACCAAGTCTCAATGCTGGTTTTCAAATGCTCCACAGTCTAGAGCAAGATGAGTAAATTAATTTTATATTCATCATTATTTTTATTATAAAAAAACAAACCAGTTGTAAATAAAAATATTCATTTAATTTTATATAAACATACATGTAATAAATAAATTATTAAACATTTTTAAAAAAATTAATTAAACAATTTGTATTTATTTTAAAACAAGATAATTATTTTTATTATTATTTTAAGATTTCTAATTAGTCATAACTTATAATGCAATTATTATTATTATATTTATAAATTAAAAAAAAATAGTGGGGAGTTTAGTATCCAATACGATAATTCCAACGTTCACAATGCACTACAGTTCATGTTGACAAGTGACAACACGCCAAAAAAATGGCAGATCTAGGACCAAGTAAAATTGACATTGCTGAAGTATTTAAAAGATTAAGATCAATACCGTCAAACAAGGTAATTAAATATAAATAATAACGTTTTATATTAATTATTTATTAATAAATATGGCGAATTTTATTTATTGTTAGGGGGTAAAAAAAATTGACCACGTATGTTAGCTTTAATGTTTGACACGCCTCATGAAAATATGAATTTTATATTTATATTAATGATTATATATTAATTATTTATTTGTTTATTTATTATCAATTGTTGTTATGTATTTTGATGTGTATTTTTTTGTTTAGACATGTTTCGATTGCAATGCAAAAAATCCAGCTTGGTGCAGTGTGACTTATGGTATTTTTCTGTGCATCGACTGTTCTGCTGTTCATCGTAGTCTTGGTGTTCATTTGACCTTTGTTAGGTCTTCTCAGTTAGATACTAATTGGACATGGTTACAACTTAGAAATATGCAAGTTGGTGGAAATGCTAAAGCTGTAAGTAAATATTTATTTTTTAATTAATATACAATTGTGATAATAATTCTTTTTTGTTTGATTACTTTTTAGAGAGCTTTTTTTACAAGACATAATTGTACAACAACTGATGCACAACAAAAATATAATTCACGTGTAGCTAAACAATACAAAGATGCACTTTATCAATCAGCAAATGATGCTATGCGTCGTTATGGTACCAAGGTAATTAATTTGTAACTAATTATATTTCTAAATGAACACCTATATATAATATTTTTATATTATTGTATAAATTATAGGAAATTATTCTTCATTCAAGTCAAAATAATTTGGTGAGCTGTAAAGCTTAATTATTTGTTCATTTGTTCAACACAATATTACACTTAATAATCACATTAATTTTTTTATTATTAATACTCGTTTTTAATCTACAAAAAAAAATAATAGTTTTGTTTTTGTGATTTTGTTTTATAATTGAGTGTTTTAACTTCTTATTAATGATTAATTGATTAATTATATATTTTTTGTTTTAACAGCTTCATCTGGATGATCATGTTGATGTGGTAGATGATGAAACACCTGAGGTAGATTTTTTTACTGAACATGATAATTTTGATGAACTTAAACCAACTCCAGTTATTAAAAAAAAATCACTAGTGATTGACAATGAGTTTAGTGATATTAAAACTGAAATAAAAACACAAATTACACCAGACATATTGGCTAATTCATTTGGACCATCAGTTAAATTATCAGACTCAGTTTCAACTTTGCAAAATGAAAGAAAATCAACGATAGGAGGTAGAAAAATACAACAAAAAAAACCAGGTGTAAGTAAATTAGTATAAATAAAATAAAATAGAATAAATAGTAATGATTTAAACTAGTATTTATAAATATATCAATATTTTAATTAGCTTGGTAAAAAAAGTGGAGGTTTTGGTGCACAACGTGTAAAAACAAATTTTGATGAACTTGAAAAAAGTGTTGCTGAAGCACAAAGTCAAGATGCACGTGAACCTTCTACTACTTTGTTTGGTAATGATGAAAAAGAACAAGCTGATATTGACAGTAGACTTGCATATAAATATGAAAAAAATTTATCAGAACAAGCTAAAATAATAAATGAAAGAACTAAAAATTTTGATTCTAAAAAAGCATCACAAGCTGAACGTCTTGGTATTGGAATGAATTCACGAAGGTAAATTATTGAGTTATTTAATTATTTAAATAAATAAAATATTTTGTTTATTTATTTGTATTATATTTATTACAGTGGAGCAAGTCATTCAGCTTTTGGTGATATGAAAGTAATAGTCCAAGAATCATCAAGTCGTAAAATGAATACAATCGAAACAAAATATAATCCACGTGATGATGCTGAAATTGATACTGATACAACACGATTAAACGATTTGGATGATTTTTTTTCAGCTATAAATACATCATTTTCATCAAAAACAAGCTTTAAATCAGTTAATGATGAATATGTTGTTATATCTGAACCTGAAATGCCAAAAAGAGCATCGTCAAAATCAATGTTTGATAATAAAAAAGATAGTAGAACAACTAAATCATCATCATCATCATCAACAACAGCAAATGATAGTGAAGCACAAAAAAAATTCGGTGATGCAAAAGCTATTAGTTCTGATCAATATTTCCGTGACAATTCAGATGATAATAATGTAAGTTTTTATTCAACTGGATTAACTTTAAAAAAAATAAATAAATCACAATTTTAATGTTCAATTAACAAAAATTCATTTTAATCGTTTTATCATTTCTTAATTACACTATCTTTTTATAACAATTTTTTAAATCATTATTAATTTGTATTATTAATGAAAAATTATATTAAAAAAAATAATTCATCAATAAAAAACATATTTTTCATTCAAAAGAAAGAATAAACAAATTATTTTAATTATTTTTTAGTTACTTACTAAATTTATTTATAATTAATGATAATTTATTGATATATTAAATTAATATATTAATTAAATATTGTTGTTTTTTTTTAAATAGTGGGAACGTAAAACTAATTTACGACGTTTTGAGGGTTCATCATCAATATCATCATCTGATTATTTTGGTTCTGGTAATGATGGTTCATCAATGAATAATAATTGCTCATCACGAGGTGGTAATTTTAGTAGTGGTGGAGGAGGAGGTGGTGGTGGAACAACAGTTGATCTTGAAGATGTACGTGAAAGTGTACGTCAAGGTGTTCATAAAGTTGCTGGTAGAATAAGTTCACTAGCAAATGCAGCTGTTTCATCAATTCAAGATCGTTATGGAATTTGAATAATAATTTAATTATTGAAAATAAAACAAACAAAAAGTTATTCCGCAAAATGATAAATACAAAATATTAATAAAACAAACGTTATTAAGTGGTTGATGATAAGAGAAATGAAATATTCATAATTAATTGAAAATTTCTTTCTCCATCTATTGTTACTTGAATATACATATTATATACATTTATTAAGATTTTTTTTTTTCTTTTTTCAAATCTTTCTTTTTCAAACATTGATCATTTTTTCTTTTTTATATTAAAAATTTCCACTATCAAAAAAAAAGTAGATTTTATCTTTATAAACAGTAATAAAAAAAATAAAAGGTTAAATTTTATTTAAAAAGAAAAAAAAAAAACTATTAAACCAATGAGTTGTATTACTCATGGCTAATTATACTTTTAATACATATATAACAGTATTTTTGTTTTATAGATGTATAGGTACTTGGACTGAAATTTATGATTTTGATATATATTTGATGAAATGATATCTAAGAACAATTAAAAGGTAAGTTTTATCAACACGCATCATTAAATAGATACTGAATTTGTGCTTTTGGACATTTGTAAAATTAAGTCCAGCTTGGGTTTTGTTTTGTAATTTTCATCCACTGACTGCTATTTGTTATTTATTAAAGTTTCAATCATCTCCATCTTCTTTGTCGTCTCCTTCTTCTTCTTCTTCTCCTTCTCCTTCATCATCAAACATTATCTTTTCTGCCCTTCGTGTCTCCGTACTAATGAAAAATAAGTACTTATTGAATTCAAATACAACATAATGTAGATTAAATAATAATAATAAATAATTTACCCTTCTGATTGATCTTTTGATGGACGTTGACATTGTAGTTCAAGGAATGTTGATGGTTTACCATGTAAAAAACATACAAGAACAACAGTCATATTGTCACAACCAGTACCCATTAGTGCATCTGGTGCTAAACAATGATCTAATAATTCTTCACATATTTCATCTGGATAAATTGATTTATCCGTATCTTTTAATGTTGCAATATAATTTCTTATAAATTCAATAACTTCTGAGCTTGACATAACATCCCATATACCATCACACGCTAATATAACAAATTCCCAATCTTCAGTAATATTGTGTTTTTGTACTTCTGGAAATGCTGTTACAATTTGTTCTTCTTGATTTTTAGATTTATTATCTTTAAACATAAAATCACCAAGTGCACGTGATAAAGCAAGATGACCATTAACACGATTAAATTGTACCCAACCACCAGCAGCTTCAATTCTTGTTCTTTCTTCAGTTAATGATGGTTTATGATCACGACTGAGTGGCACAACTTCACCACAAACACATGCAACAGCTCTACTGTCACCAGCATTTGCACAATACAATATATTATCTTTTATAAGACAAGCAATAACAGTTGTACCAGAACGTACTGTTTTCATTGCTGAATCCAATTGCATTGCTTTATCTAATTGCAAAAATCCTTGTTGCATTGCTTCAATAATTTTACCTTCTTTGTATTCATCTGTTTTTGTAATATATTCATGTAAATGTTTACCAGCATGTTGTGATGTTGTTGCACCACCATGACCATCATAGACAGCAAAAAATGATGTACCAGGATCATCTGGTAATGATAATATATGCACATGACAATCTTCCATTTTAATACGCCATCCTTGCATACATGAACTTCCAACTAAATAATTATCATCACGACATGTTGCTGATGTTTTTGTTGTTACTGGCTCACTCAGTGTTTGTCCCATTTTTCTATTTAAAAATAAATAAAAAATAACTTTATTATTTAATTTAAGAGTTCAACACACATACACGCACACGCACCCACGCTATTAATATGTGTGTGTATATAATTTTTAATAATAAAACAAATAATTAATAATAAAAATAAATAAACAATTATAATTAAAATTCATTTTTTTCTTTTTAAATTTTATAAAACTAAAAGTTGATACATTTTCGTTAGCAAGTACTTTTTTTTTTGTTTGAATTTTTAAAAATATATTATTTATATTGCAAATATAATTGTAATTTTGTTTTTTTATTTTTCATAATATTACCAAGTGTAATTTTCCTTTCGTTGAAAAAGCTCAGGAAGTATTGAACTGAAGTTTCTATTTATAAACACATGTTTTTCGTACTCCAGTTTTTTTTTTTCTTTTTTATAGCTATATATTTTTTTTATACACACTAAGTTTTCCTCTTTTATTTTTTTGGGATAAAAATTTTCTTAGAACTTAATACCTAACCTAGGACTATATACGCCTTTGATATGATGATTAAAATCAAGAGAGAATGTATTATTTTATTTTTGGAAAAGTGGTTCAGTAGTTGTTGAACCTTGGATTAAATGATTGTCCACTTGAACATAAGATATTATAATATATATCAGGTAAAATGTTGTTTATATGTTTATGTTTATTATTGAATGTGTGTATATATTGTTGTTATTTTTATTGAATTTATTATACACTTGTGTATGTGTGAATGTAATAATAATAATAGAAGAATTAACAAGCAGTGACGTTATGTTAAGTGCAAAATAATTGAACTCAAAATTTGCAAATGTTTATAATATATTTTCTGTTAAATTTTGCAAAAATACAAATAAATTCTGAGAGGTAAAAAAAAGTTGATCAAAAGAACTTAAGGTGACCAAGGACCTATCTCAGGATTTAAAGGCTTCACGATTAGTGGATCCCCGATAAATAACTGAATTGTCTATTTAATTCATTTTATTGTTCTAAATAATTTTAAATACAAAAATTAATTAATTTATTCATGACAATAAACTTATAACTTACTTTGAGGTGAAATTTTTGTTTTTTCTATATTATAAATTATAAATTATTCGAGTAAAACTTTGGCTTTGTTACCATTGACTTCCCATGTTAGACCATGTTTCAAAGCAAGTTCACGTTTAACACTTGCAAATAATATATCAGTTAATAAAAATATTTGTGCTGTTGCAAATGCCAAAGTTGCACCAAAATAAAAATTTGCATTTGCTGATCTTGAATATATCCATTGATGCCATACTGTTGGTGCAAATACCGTACAAAATAATCCAAAACATCCAAAAACAAATACTTGTTGCATATCTAAATAACAAAATAAATAATTAAATTAATTAATTCATAATTAGATAAATTAAAGAATGATTTAACTCACGTTGAAATAAATGTTGCCAAAGTGGTAATAATGCAACGTAAAATCCAACATCACCAATTGAAGGATAAGACTTAAATATTGCACCAATAGCTAAATACGTAAATGCAAGTAACATTGGATCTTTCCTTAATCTCAATGCAAGTGGTACAATGTATAATAATCCAACATTAATTTGAAATGATGCAATGAATAGCCATCTAAAATGTTCAAACATTTCAGTAAAAAAATACCAATATAAACCAATATTTGGTCGTAAATCTGGTACAGTGAGTATAAATCCAATCGTATTTTCAATGAAATTCCAATTTCCCATTATTAAATATGATACACATAATAGTGATCCAATTATTCCAATGAATAAACTAATCATTGTTATTGTTGTTTTAATAACATTTCTTTTATCATTGATGTCTTTGACAATGTAAATTGTTGCTGGTACCATTAATGAAATTTGATATAATCCTTGAAGTGTTAAAAAGGATATGAGAATACAACAGCTTATTTTTGAACGTTTTATCATTGAATATAATGTTGCTGCAAATAATAAATTTGTAAATACTGTTGTTGTTAATCCAACACAATTTAATACAATATATGGATTAAATAAATATGCTGCTGGTACATATAGTATTGTTGTTTTAGCTGTACTTTCAATTGGAGTATATGATATTTCTTCATTTTTACGTTCTTTTATTTCTTCAGTTTCATTTTTAGCCTGTAAATTTAAGTAACAATGTGTTAAAATATTTTAATAATGATAATTTATTATTGATGAATTTACCAGCTCAATAACATAGTGTTTTGCTGTTAAATAAAGTAGCCAAGCTGTTAATAAATCAGCCACAACAAACAATAATTTTATTGCCCAGATTGACAAGTATTTATGCATGTAGGTGAAGGCCAACAAAATCAATGGTGTTTCATGAAATAAATCACCAGCATAAGGATCAATTCCTGAATTTCTTAAATAAACTCCTTCCGTAACTTGAAAAACAAAAATAAATTTATTTCACCTTTTTAAAATGTCAAACAAATTGGGTATAAATTTACATAAATGATTTTTATGTTAATATTACCTCTTTTCCAGGAGTTCAAGGCTGTTGATACTTCAACACGATCACTTATTATTTTTTGAAATTCTGAATTCATTAAAAAAAATCTAATTGCTCCAGCTAAAAGACAATATGATAATCTTTTACCAGTTATCATATTTAGTACTTCACTTTGATAAGTCATTTTGTATAAATTTAATTTATTCTTTTTTATTTATATTTACACAACTAGATTAACAAATAAAGTAAATATTTTTCATTGTAAACATTTGTTTTTTAGATAAAAATTAAACAATTTATTTATTGTTTATATTTTTTTTGTTGTGGAAAAAGAGAGAGAGAGAGCAAAAGTCTTGACTGATTTGGGGTGCGGTGGCGACCAATATTAAAAACAAAAACACAAAATTATTATAGAGGTTAGAACTTTTTTTCTTGGTGGAAATATATCTTTATAACAATCACCAAGTTAATTGTCATTGATTAATTGTTAATTAATTCAAATTTAATTTATTAAAAATGCTTGATCCAAGATCACTGCGTGGTCCACGTCTAAGAAATAAATCAATGCAATATGTAGTTTGTGGATTTCTTGGACTTCTTAGTATTGCATTATATCAAACAATAATTTCACCATTCAACAACCCAGAACCCTGGCGTAAGTTCATTGATATCCTAGTCATTAAATATTATTAACAATTAACTAATTTATCGTTTTATTTTTTAGTTAAAATCAGAGAGAAGACATCAAGC
>JAPYYR010002178.1:0-17809 GCA_030523065.1 Aphidius colemani
CTTCCAAGGAACTGGCCACTTCTTTTTATTATATAGATTAAAAATAAATAAATAAATAAATTTAAAATGATGATGAATTATTGATACTTGAATTTGTTGTACCACAACTTGTTGGCATTGTTAAAAGTGGTGAAATTTCATTAGCTTCACCTAAATCATCTTGATTTTTATTAAAAAATAATAATAATTTTTTAAATATAATATTTTTACCCCAATTTTTATAAACAATTGCATTAAAAAATGCTTGAAGTGGATTTGTAATTGCCTAATTAAAACATTAATATTCTCGTTAATAATTACAGTTTCAAATTAAGAGATGAGCAAAAAAAAACTTACCATAATGTACCAGAGAATAATGACAATTTTAACTGGAAGATTAAACCACAAAGTCCAAAGAAGTATTCCATTTATTAAATTCGGTAACCAACATATCAAATAAACAATATTGGTAAGAGCAAATTTTAGTTTAATTGTTTTAAATATTTTTCTTTCACGTCGTGTTATTTGTCCAGCACTACATGTAACAGCTTTATGAATATCATTGTTTGATAAATTATAAAGTATTGGATTGACAATCATAACAAATGCCATGAGTCCATATGTTGCAATATAATTTGGCATTATTTTTAATAATGCTGTTGTTAAATTAATTGATCCATGACAACTATCAAAAAATTTAATTAAAAAATATATATAAAATTCTTTCAATAAATGAATTTAAAACTTACTTTGCATCTGGATAATATAATATTGTCAAACCAATAATTGTCAATAAACCTGGAAATGTCCATGCAAATAAATGATATGATCTACTTGGTTTTTCAATGAGTAATAATTTCATATCAATTGCATAACAAAGTGTCCAAATCCATGTTACCATATAAAAATATTGTGTCCATGCCTAATACAAATCAATAATATCTTATATCATATTTTAAATATTTAATATTCAATTTATTTATGATAATAAATCACCTATGTAAAATTACCGATGATATAACACAAATTATAATGCTCGATGTGTCATCAATTGCTGGCATTATATTTTTAAAATTCATCCATAATAATGATCTTACAAAAACACCTTTAAAATACAAAAATTAAATGTTGATTTTCAGCTACAGGTAGCTAATATTTCTGCTTACCTAATGATGCAAAAAAATCAGCAACAGCAAGCCAAATAATAATATTACGTGAACGATATGATGAAAAAGTTTGCCAACGATGTTGATGGATTAAAACTTGTCTGGGCAAAATCTAAAAAATTAAATTAAATTAATTTTCATCAGTATAAATTATTTGTTTATTTTTTTTTACCTGATAAATTGCACCGAGTATTCCAATTATTGATGATATCATACAAACATTGTTGTACATATTTGTATTAAATTCTTTCATTATAACAATTGAAATATCACTTTTATTATTATGTTGACAACAAAATGTTTGTATTATTGGATCTGACATTGAATTGTTATTTAAAAAAAAAAAAAATAATATAAACAATTAAATTATAATATATTTATTTTTTCATTATGAAAAATGTATTTGTTTCTAAAACTTTATGAAAACTAAAATGATGAGAATATATTTTCTTTATTTACACAAAAAATTATCTCATAAAGTTGGACTTTGGGATATTGACATTATAGTGAGACAATACTGTGGGTTCTTTTGGTGTCTCTCCTTCTTCGTTTTAATATAATAAATTTTTATGGGTTTTTATTTTTATTTTTATGTCTCATAAAACACAAACGGATACGTTGTATAAAATTACATGAACCAGTTTTTTGTGTGGTGAATTACTAAAAGTGCATTGGCATTGAATAAACAAAAGAAAAAAAAAATATACAATTAAATTTACATAATTTTTTTAATAGAGTGGCAAAATTTATTATATATTTTTATGGATTAATTTTTATTTAATCAACAAAATGCTTAAATAATTGATTTATTTTTCATCACCATTTTTTGTAGTATCATTATATTATTATCAAACAAAAAACTTTAATCTTGATTAAGTGTTTGTAATAGAAAAAAATATGACATTGATGTATTTATAATCTGTTTGAATTATAAAATATTATCATGAATAAGTAAATTATTTATATACTTATCAATTTATTATACCTTTGAAAAGAGTTGTGCTGATATTTGTACTAAACCACAAGCTTCAAGATACATAGGTTTTTGAATTAACAGCATATTAGTAAAATAATTATATGATTTAATATTGTAATATTCCCAACTACTTTTGTAAGCAGCTAATTGAAATTCATTGTTCTAATATTAAAATTAATAGTACATTAATAATTGTAAAAAAGAAATCACGTTTGATGAAATAATAATGATGAAAAATAATAAATTGACTGATGAAAATAACAATAAGTTGAATATAATATAAATTTTACTACACAATGAAATTAAAAAAAAATTTTTTTCTCATCGTATGTAATTAATTATATACAAAGCAGGGTATAATTTTTATTTTCTATTTAAAATGATCTATATATATCTGCGTACTATGATTTTCGTTTTATGATTTACAAATGAACAATGTAAATTTTTTTTTTCTGAATCCAACTATATGAAAATAAATACATACAGCCATAAAAATTTCTTCGCCCAGCCAAGCATATAAAAATGCTTGTAATAATTTGTACCATATATATATTGAAATCCATGTAATTTGTTGACCAGTTATTTTTTCCATCTTAAAAAAATTAAAAATATTATAACAGAAATAGAAAAATAAAATTTAGTGAAATGAAAAACTTGAATGAGACGGAATATTTTTTATATATTATTTGAAATTTTATTGATAAAAAAATTAGCTTATAGTGTGTCTGTGTTATTATTATTATTTTTAATTAAAAAAAAAATATATTTGTATAATAATTACCTGACTAATTTGAAATGTAAGACTACACAATATGAGTGCAGTTAATATTGTCATTGTTAAAACAACTAGCCCAATAATACCTTGTAACAAGTTACAACATTTAATAATTTTTTGATGTTTCAATATAATATATTCATGAAATTTTATGTTATTTTTATCTTCCAAAGTTGAATTTGTAACTTCATATGATAAAACACGTAGCTGTGCAATGATATTTGTTGAATAAAATGCAAATATATTATCAGTACTACAACCGACTGATACAAATGCAAGATTACACAGTGTTTCCCATATCCAATGTAACATCCATAATAAACTACCACCTTCAATATGATATGGATAAATTGTTGGATAAGGTAATATATATTTAATTGGTTGTACATTATTTATAAATTGTTTTATCATAAATAATGCTGGTTGTGAATATAATGATACCATTATTGCATATGCACATATTATTATTGGTATTGTTAATTTCTTAGAAAAAAATAACAATGGAACAATCATAACAGATGCTAATTTATCATTTTTTATATGCTCATCGATAAATACATCAAGTGTATTGTGTAATTCAAGTAAATCATCACGATAATAAATATAGCTTGTTACCTATATAATAATATAATAATATAATAATTTAACAGGTACTTTTTTTTTTAAATACTTAGATGGAAATCTCTTACTTTTAATAATATTGTTGTAATACTAAAAATTAGGCTACTTGCTTTTAAAACAATGATTAAATTATGACGATTATGATATACAAAATTCATACAGCCTAATCCAATTGATGATAATAAAAATGCAACGAAAAATGGTAAAATTTTTCTTAAAAATGTGATATTCTTTTTTTCAACTGGACTTAAACCAACTAAATTTAATAAAAATAATGCACGTTTTTCAGATTTTTTAATAATTTTATAGGCTTCTTCGTATTTCATTTTTATAAATATTTTGTTTTTTTTTTTTTTTTTATTTATTTTAAAAGACGCAGGATAATTTTAATTTGATATTAAATGAAATGAGTGATGTGGAAATTTTAATTTCCATTTGTATAAAAATCAATACATGACAATTGAAATAAAAAATCATATTTCTCATATTTAAAATTAATTATTTAACTGTCAAATTACAGTTAAAAGTTTTCTTTTGTGTAAAAATAATAAACTTTAATATGAATATTGATTCAACATTGAATAAAGAAAATCCATATGAATATTCTATTCAAATTGAACTTTAAATATTCTTTTATATGGAAAAATGAAATAACAAAAGAAATAATTATATATTGCAAACTCTCAAACTCTATTTTAATTTTTTTTATAATTTCATTATGAATTGTTTCTTAAAAAAAAAAAAAAATCAAATAACAAAAACTTTATTTTAAATTATATTAATTTTATAATCTTAAAAACCATAAAAAAATCTTAAAACAGTTGAAGTCTGGACATCAACCTGGAAGACATTTATCATCAGGTGCGTGAATTATATTTTTTATTTAACAAATTTTGTTGGTTTTTTTTTCTTATATTTATATACAAATTTATAGTATATAACTACATAAACTACACAACTACATAAATTTGATTTTTAATTTAATTTATTTATTTGTACAATTGAAAAAAAAAATTTTTTAAAAATATATTTGTCAATATATTTGTATTGTTATTAAAAATTTTACAAAATATTGACATATATTTTGGCACTATACATCTTCTTTTTCTTGTTTTCTTGTTTGGTCTTCACAATTTTTTTCAGCATTAAAATTAGATTTTTGTGTATTTTCATCATTACAATCATCACGTTTGTCTACTTGAATTTCTTTTGTTTCACATTTTTCAACATTAAGTTCACCAGTTGTTTCTTGTTGTGGATCCATACTACTTTGCCATTTACTCATATCCCTTGGATCTTGATCATACAGTTTACGCGCTATTTTCTAAATAAAGAAAAAAAAAAAAAACCAAAAAAAAATGATTAATTATTGATACTTTTATTTATCTGTAATATTAACAATTAAATTAATGAAATACCTGTAGGCTAATAAGACTTTGAGCACAATTTGTGGTGTCAATTTCATTAAAAGATATACCAGATCTTTCCATTTCTGCATATGTACCAAATGGTATTTTATGCAAACATTCAATCCTTCCAATGTGACCTTTACTTTTAAGATGTTTGGCAAGATATCCAGGTCCTCTGAATGCAACACCACAGTGTTCACATTTATATGGTCTTGGATTATTTAAAATTTCAACACCAAGTGTTGATGTTATATTTAACTGTAAATTAATTTAAAAATTTCATTAAAAAAAATTATAATAATAATTAATAAAAATAAATTTATTTACTTTGTTTATATGTTGAGGTGATCGTTCATGTTTTGAAAGTTTTTCTTTTGTTTTAAATGAAAGAGAACAAACTTCACATTTAAATGGATGCTCGTAAAAATGAGTGTTCATGTGATTTTTAAATTGACTTCCTTCTCTGAATTTTTTACCACAAGTGTTACATATAAGTTTTCCATCCTCATTTTCACTGTAATTTGTTAATCATAATAATTAATTTTAATTGTCAAATTTTAGATAAAAATATAAGTTGAATAAATTTTATTTACCTAGAATAATTTGATGTTGTTGTTGAAGAAGGTTGTAAAAATTTAGCTTGTGGTTTTGTAATACCATCAAAAGACGTTGGGACAATAGCAACTTTTCTGGTAATTGTATTTTTAAGACTATTAAGCTCAAAAGGAAGCTTAATATTTGGTCTAATAATTTTTTTTGTTAAATCAATTGGTTGAGGAGACTGTTGATGTTCAATATTTTTATTATCAAATACTTGAATTTGTGAAACAGGTTCATTTAACTTTGAAGAAGAACTTGGATTATCATTAAATGTTGATCTATTTGGAGAAAAATAATGTCTGTGAGAAATTTCAGATTGTATAGCTGTAGATGTTACAGAATTTGTTGAAGCATTAGTGCTAGTTATTGCTGATACATTGGTAGTGATAACTAAGGTAGTATTAGCATTAGCATATGGATAAGTTGTTGGCCGATCAGAAGAAATCAAACCTGGTAATTTATTTGTATTAGGTTGTGAAAGACTTAAAAGACTTTGTGCAGCTTCTTGTTCTTCATTTCCAGAATCTTCACTTTCTTCATTATCACTTGGATCTTCATCTGATGATTCTTCAGTATTTACACCAACAGAAATTGATTTAGCACTTGTCTCTTCATCAATATTTTTATCACAAATTATTGTTGGCAGTGTAATTGTTACACCAAGTTCCATACATTTTCCATAATGAGATTTTGATTTTGTGTGTTTTGTCAAATTTCCTTTTGTCTTAAAACTCATTACACAATATTCACAAGTATATGGCCTCACATCTGTATGTGATCTAATATGTTTACGTAACATTGAAGGTTTTTTACATCTTATACCACATTTATTACAAATATATTTACCTCTACCTCTTCCTCTTATATAAATATAATCATCATTTGTATCATTATCATTAATAATTTTAGTTTTACGTAAATTTTTTTGAGCATTTATATCAATTCCAGAATCAGGACTTGATGGAGTATATTGTTGATATGATGAATGTGTTACAATACTTTCATATTTTTTATTAGCTATTGTATAATTTTTTGAACGATTACGTGAATCATAATGTGACAATTCAAAATTTGATGGTATTTCTTGACAAATTTTCCAATTTGAATACATTGATAAACGTTTTTGATCTGGTACATACATTGGTTGACAACGATTAAGAGTACAATAAAATACTTTTGTTGAACATTTTAATCCAAGATATGTATATGCATGTCCATTTAAATAATGTTGTCCATAAGATTTTATTGGTCTTGGTGTATCTGGAGTTATTAAATTTTTTGTATTAACTGTTGGTGTTATTCCATGATGATTTTTTAATGTAAATGTACCAGGTTTTAATGATAAACTTGTTGGTCTTAAAAATTTTAAATTTTTATTTTTATTATTATCATTAATTTTTAATGAATCATCAAGTTGTTTTTCAAATGAATTTTTAGGCTTACAAATATTATATTTATTTGTTATTGTATTAACAGGTGATTTATCAATTATCAAGTCATTTAAAGTTGTAATTTTTGTTCTGTTTTCAATAGATTTATCCAATTTAGCAGTATCAAGTTCAGTAATTGTTTCTGAATTACCTTCATGATGTAATTTGTTTTGAATTATCATTATACTTTTAGAATTTGAAATGTCATTGTTTAATTTTTTTAATCTAATTGTAGAATCTTCAATTATACTTGTTGAATTTGATGATTGTTCTGAGTTTGATATACTACAAGATACTTCCATATTATCAACAACATCACTTGATATTTGAACTTTAATTGGACTTGTTATTTCATGAATTTGTGATGTCGTATTATGTCCTGAAATACTAGGAATATTTTTACATGTTGGTACCTTATTTCGTTGAATCAAAGATCCATAAACTGTTGTATTTGTAAATGTATGTGGTCCAGGTATTCCAGGAACATGAGGTATTATTTTATTATCATGTAAAATTGTTGGAGATCCAGATTGTGATAATTTAAATGAATTATAGGCTGTTATTTTTGTAAAATGATTAATTGGCTCTGTGTAATTATAGCATGTCATTTTTGGTGCAATATTTGGAGTTGATATGTTTGGTATTATTGGTGATAAAATTTTTGATGTATCAATAATTGACATTGAATTTGTCATATTATTAGCTGTTGTATTTGGTGGTTTATGTAACATTGTACCACCTGAATGAAATCCTGATTTTACGACAATTGGTGATGTCTCAGTTGTTGCACATTTATTATTAAAATTATGCTCATTTAATGATGATGAATTTTTTTGTCTTGATTCAATTCTTATGGTTTTAGTTTCTCCATTTGATATTTTAACTTTACCACCAAACATATGTGAAAAATTTGGTCTTTGACATAATGATTGATCATCAAGTGATCTTAGTGTTGATAATGATTCTATACGTGGTTTTTTAGCATATATAGGACCATCGACTAATCTTGTATTACCAAGTAGAGGACCTGGTGAAGAAAGTGGCTGAATTGTTTGATTATAAGAACTTGATTTATGTGGCTCAGAGTCTTTTGATTCGATGTCAAATGAAAAACAAGATTTTAAAGATGGCGAAAGTGTTGATGACAATGATGGACGTTGTTGATAATCAAAATTATCAATATTTAAATTTGATATCCTTCTGTATCCATTATTGACAAATGTATCATTATTTTGTTGTGAATCATTTTTACGTTGACCATTTAAAATTATTGATGATTTTTCTAAATTTTGTGTTACCATAGATCTATTTTGAAAAGTATTATTATTATTATTATTATTATTATTATTAGAATGTTTTTCCAATGAAATATCATTAATCAATGATAGATTAACAGGTTGATTACTAGTTTCTTGTGTATCAATAAAATTTTGTTGATGTTGCATTAATTTTTGTGAGCTAAGATCAAGAGCATTTACAATAACTGAATTTTTCGTTATGACTTTATCAGTATGTTGTTGAAATTGTGATGTATATGAGTTGATATTTGTTGACGTTAATAATAAATCATTTGAAGAAGAATTTGATGAAACTACAGTTTCCTTATTAATAGATTGCAAGGCTGTATGAAATTTTGGCTTATAAATATTTCCAGTTTGTAATATTTTAGCTTTTGACATCTCTGAAGATGATGGCATTGATAATACAGACATTTTATCTGCTCCACTATCTGATGAGTCATCATCAGAATCTTTAAAAACCTTAAACGGAATAATTTTAATGTATTTACTTGAAAAATAAATAAAAGTAGATGAAAATATTTTTACAAAAATTTAATAAACAATAAATAAAAAAAACTTTACCTTTTCAGTCTCATTATTAACTACTTTTGAACCATGTGATCTAGACCTACGAAGTTTGCAAGTATTTGTAGATTTTGTGTTTGGAAAAACAGTGCGAGATGTGCGACCAAAAGAATACTCATTTGTGTGTGATTTAATATGATTTTTTAAGGCATTTTGTTCAGTGTAAGATTGTTTACAATACGGACAACTAAAATGATTTTTTATTATTTCACTTGACTCACTATCAAGCTCTGTTGTTACGTTGTCAAGACTTTTGGAAGACTTTTTATTACTATCTACAGTTGATATATCAATTCGATTGATGACACTCTTCAGTGAACCTGATGTATCACTAATAACTGGTGAATTTTCTTTTGCACAATCCATTGGTACAGCCACCTCACTTGATGCAACCTTCTTAAACTTTTTATGTAGATATCTTGGCTCTCCATCGTTATTATTATTTAAACTTGCATTATTGTTATTGTTGTTGTTGTTGTTGTTGGTAATATTATTGTTGTTATTGTTTGTTAATAGTGAATCTATCATTGATTGATCTGAAAAAATTAACAAGTAATTTTCATGATGACCAAAGTTCAGTGAATTTCATTGTTCTCATTACCAATTAAAAATTAACTTGCTCAACAATGTTTCTAATTTATTGTTTAGATATTTATATTATTTAGCTCAAAAATACAAATTATAATGCCAAAAATAATAAATAAAAAAAAAACCACATTCATGAAGTTTAAATGACGTTATTTACCAATTAAATACGTGTATTAAATTCACGTATGATACATTCACCTGTATGTCAACAGGTGGATACATCTTATACCGTAAATTTTTTTTATACATAGTAATCTAACAAGCAAAGCACAAGTAAAATTGAACACGCACTTTAGAAAAAAAATAAACATTACATGTATAATTTTTCATTAAACAATTATACACTCTTAAATGCTAAATTACCATAATTTTTTTATATGTTAATTAAGTTTTAAATGTAACACAAAAAATTTTCTACAAATTACATTTAGAAAAATTAATTTTCGTCAATTTATTTAAAATTTATGTAGTAAAAATTGATTTTTATCTAAACAAAAATTTTATATTTATTTATAAAATTAAATAAAAATATTGACTATTATAATTGCATTATTGTTGAAGATTTTTTTAAAAAGTTTCAAGCTTTTTTTCTGATAAACAATGAAACAACAAACAAACAAAAACAAGAGTTAAATGCAGAAATTAATCAACATGCAATTGACAGATGATTTAAGAAAAAAAATATGACTAAAAATTTATAAACTTGTTATGTATAATTAAAAAAATAATTAATTAATTACCATGGTTTTGTTGTGTTCTCAGTCTTGCTAAATGTTCATGAGCATTTGTTATAACAGGCAAATGACGTTTTAAAACTGATCCAGCAGGATTTGAAGATGCCATAATTTGTTGTGTATCATTTGAATTATTCGACGAAAATGATGTGGATTGTTTTCCATCAACTACCATTTCACTTGTTGCATTTGGCCAAATATTATTATCAACAACTTTTATCTGATTGAGGTTATTTTTCTGTTCATTCATTATTTCATATTAAATTCTACACTTAAATCACTGTTAATATGTTTTTTTTTAATAATTAAAATTAAAGTTATTAAATCAAAATAATTCTTTACTAATGTGACAAAAAAATTTTATCTGATTTTACTTGATTGTGAGCTTATAAAAATAACATATGTACAAGTGTCATAATTTATGTCAATGAAAATAGCCCGGTTTTGTTCATTGAGAATTGCCAGATAATACATGACGTAGTGCTATAAAAAAAGAGTCGGTATATTACCAACTTATCACTCACTATAACAAAGAGGGAGCCTTATTATAATTTTTTTCTTTCAAGTCTCTAGTCTTCTTGTGTATATCGTACTTAACTGTACTTAACCCTTTTGCTCTTTTGTGTGTGGCTCAGTGTGGCTTTTGTGTGTGTGTTGGACGTTTTAATTTGTTTTAATTTTTGTGTGATCAAAAGGTACGTAATTATAAACAATAATACTTTATAAATTACTTATTATAATTAATTAATTAATAATAATACAAACATTACATTTTTAGAAAAGAAATAATAATGAGTGATACAAAAGAAGATATGGAAGCAATGGAAATTGAAACATCAGTCAGAGTTGTTGATGAAGAGTCAAAAAAATAAAAATAATATAAATAATACAACAACATCAAGATGGGAAAATAAAAATGGTACATTTACAACTGGTATTGATATATTTAGTGAAGAAGAAATATTAAAAATGGAAGAACGTGCTAAAAGATTTGGTATTGATTCAAATAATATTAATAATATTAATGATTTATATGATAGCATGAATATAATTGATGATATTGATAAAAAAAAAATACGTTTAAATGTATTACATATGAGAGGTACTGATAATATGAGTACAAAAGATGTATTTAAATATTTTGAAGATTATGGAGCATCATCAATTGAATGGATAAATGATGTATCATGTAATATTGTATGGTTAGATAATATATCATCAGCTCGTGCATTAATACATTTATCAAAAAAAATTAATGATAATAATATTAATGATAATTATTCAATAAAAATTGATGATATTAAATGTCCATTACCACCAGGTATTTGGCGTAAAGGTAATGATTATAATAAATCAAATAATATATTTTTACGTTTTGCAACAATAAATGATAAAAAACAACCAAATGCAGAAAAAACAAGTGTTTATTATCAAAAATATGGTAATCCAAATTATGGTGGTATTAAAGGTTTATTAAGTGAATCAAAAAAACAATTATTAAAACAAAAAAAACGTAAATTAAGTGATAATTATGAAGATGACAATAATACTATTAATAATAATAAAAAAAAAAAAAGTAATCCATGGGGTGAATTATCAGAACGTTGGGGTAATAATGATAATACAGAAGAAACTTATATTGTTGATAAAAAACCAAATTTACAATTAAATAATGATATTGATGATGATAATGATGATAATATCAAAAGTAAAATTAAAAGTAGACTTGGTTTTAAAAGCAATAATGATATAAATAATTATAAAAATAAATCAAATGATAATTGTAGTAATAATGGTGATGATGATGATTCATCAACAGTATCTGATGGTGATGATGAAATGAATGTACGTAGTAAAATCCCCAGAATGAGAATGCACGCTGATGATGAAGAAGAAAGAGTTAAAAGAAAAAAACTCAAACAAATAACACAAAAGGTTACAATCAATTAACATTTTTTTTTGTTGATATAAAAAACAAGCTACAAGTTTTTATCATTGATAATAATATTATATTTTTTTTGTATATTTTAGAAACGTGAAGAGAGTAGAGATTTACGATCAAGACTTGGTAAAAAGAAACCACAAATTTATCGTGATGAAATACAAGTTATTGTTACAAATAGACCAGAAGTTTATAAAAAAAAACAACAGGTAATTTAATTTACCTATAGAAAATTTACTTATCTATTTATTTAATTATTATTAAACATTTTAGGAAATGAAGGAAGATGAAGAAGAAGAAGAAGAAGAAGAAGAGGAAGTAAAAATGTTTGAAGAATCTGAAAAAGAAGATGGTGAATTAGAAGATGAATTCAATGAACAACAAATTGGTGAAAATCAATTGATACATAATAAAATATTTAAAAAAGATACAAAAAATGATAAAGAAGAAGAAGAAGAGGGTGAAATTGATGATAATGATGAGTCATCATCAACAAGTGAAAGTGAATTATCTGAAAAAGAAATACAGGGTCCACAAGGAAGTGTTATTAAGGTTGTTGCTAAACCACAACGTGTTAAACCACAAGTTGCATCAACTGTTTGGACAAGACTTAATTTAAATGCTGAAAATAAAAATTCTTCATCAAACAATAGGTAAATAGTACAACACATATATATAATTAATATTTTTTTAAAAAGTTCATAAAGTGAATCTGCTTAACACTGTGTTTTCTTGAATATTAAGTTATATTTATTGCTTTTTTCTTTTTCAGGGCAAAAGTAGGTGACCGTTTAAGAGGTGATTTACGATCACGTCTTGGAAATAAAAAAAAAAACGAAAGATCACCACTAAGAATTGAAGTAAAAAATGAAAAATATGAAGAAAATTTAAATCAAGATTATTCCGATTAAATAACAATAATTACAGTGCATTTTTTTTCTCTTAATTTTAAAAAAATAACATTAATTTTAATGACTCAATGAAAAAAAAAAAACAATAAAATAGAATTTTATAAGATTAAAAATGAAATAATAATGAAATTTCATTTCTATATTTACAAAATGAATTTAAAAATTCAAAAAATTTTATTTCTTTAGCAATTTTTTATATGAATTTCTTTTGATTTTCAATATAATTTACAAATCTCATAACTTTTTTTTATTTTTACATGATTTCAATGTTACTCCATTTTTTAAACAATAAACTAGTCAAAATTACAAATACAAAACTCATAATTAACAGACAAAAAATAAAAAAAAATTCTCGAAACAATAAAAGTTGGATGAAAAAAAAAAAAAAATGTTGGAATAGATAATTTATATTTTAAAAAATTAATTCTTATAAAAAAAACTATATATTTTATTATTTTTAAATTTGTCAAATTCAAAAAATTAAATATTAATAAATTTGTAATGAAAAAAAAAATAAAATTAATTGAAATTTAATCAATTTAAAGTTATTTTTATTTTATCATATATTTTTTTGACATAAATAAAACATTAATACTTTTTTTAAATTTATAATGAAAGTATTATTTTTGAAATTACAATACATTTTACATTCATTAATGAATCATTTCTCTCAGAGACAATGAAAATACAAAGTATTTTATAAATTTTATTGAATAATCAGCAATTTATATTTTAAAAGATTTTTTATTTCTCAATTGAATAATTTAAATCAATAATTCAAAACACATAGATGTATTTTATTTAAACTTTTGAGCTTTGAAAAATTTATTGAAGCTACATTGATAGATTTTTATTTAATGATTTTTTTTTTTACAATAGAAAAATTCCACGTATATATTTTTTGTGTTTTTAATTATTTATAACGTTGTCAATTAATTAACTAACTAATTGATTCATCAACTATTTGATGTCATAAATTTTAAATCTATTTTTTATTTGAGACATAATATGGATTCTTTTACGGTTTTAATTAGGGTAATTATCGGAAGACGTATTTATAGAGTCAATAATATTTTTCTTCTAAATTTCTAAATTTATGACATTTTTTTTTCAATTGTACTCGAGTCAAATTTGATCTTTTTTTATATATATTATTTAATTTTCTATTTTATAATGAAATTTAATTATGTTTCATGTTTTTTTTTTATTACTTTCGTTCTTCGAACCCTCTAATATTTAATCTGAACTTGGATTTTTTTTTTTGTTTATTTTTAAATTTATTTTATCATCAAGTTTTTGTTAATATTTTAATTAATGAAAAGGTGATTTTTTTTTTTTTAATTGCGAAGGCAGCACATTGGTTTAGTCTTTGCAAAATATATTTATATATTTTTTTTTTAAAACTTATTCACCTGTTTTTGATATTTTTATGATTTTTTTTTTAAATATATTCTTCTAATTCTTTCAAAATTCTATGAATGTTGCCAATTTATAAATTTTTTTTTATTTAAACTGTTAATATTACAACTCAGGTTTATTCTAATTTCGATTTTATTATTTCATTTATTTTTAGGTCCATTTTTTTATTGAAATATTCGATGATAATTTTTTTTTACCTGAGTTTAACAGTAATAAAACATTGCCCGAAAGTGCTCCTTAATTCAAATAATATTAATGTCTAACTAAAACAAAAGAAAATATATTTTTAACAATATTAACAATTTGGAAAAAAAAATTGAAATTATTTTTGTTTTAGTTTTTTCAAAATTAAATAGTAAAATTATCATGAATGATTTGACTTTTAGATATAATTCATCATTTTTTTTTGCTTTTAATTTTATTTTTTAGTTAAGCAAGATGAGAAAATTCAGCAACAACAATAAATTCACACTTATAACGTTTAAGTATATTAGGCCAAATGACATTATTATTTTTAATAATTAAATTGTTATTCGTTTGGTTCGTTAAATTATAAATTAAATAAATAATTATTGGAAGATTAATTTTATCTTTTTCAAATATTATCTTTCATCAAAATGGAAGAATTGAGTTTTTTTTTTTCTTTTTGTATTTGTTATATTTTTTTTTCTAATGAAATAAGTGAAATGACATTTACACATTCAACGACAAGATGAAATTTCGATTAATATTTTAATAATTTTTTTTTTCTCAAATATTTCTTAGACGCCCAATGAAAAAACTTTTGAAATTTTTTAATGATTTTTTTTCATTAATACTTTGTTGATAATTAAATCACAGATATATTGTGCTTGAAACAACAACAACAACAACAACATCAACAACCAAACTCATTTCATCATAATAATAATAAATAATTTTAATTTTTCAGTTTAATATTTTAATATAAATCCTGAGTTATTGAATTAATGATACGAAAAATATATCCGATTATTAATAAATTTAATGACAAACAAAAAAAAAAAAATGATGAATATATTTTGAATGTAAAAGTAAAGTATTTATAATTTTTTTAAAAATACAAATTACAATAATTAATTATTATTATTATTAATATCAATTAAATATATCGATCATTCAGCTGATGAAACTGATCTATTATTCGGCGACATATGAATTTTTTATTTGACTTTTTCAAAAATGTGATATACTGATTTGTTTTTTATTGAACAATTTTCATAATCATCTTGATAATTAGGCATACATAATTATTAAAAATTTTTCTTAACGTTTGTTTTTTTGCTTCTTTTTTTTTGTTATCTATTTATTATTTGGTTTTAATTCCAGTTTGAAAATATAATAGACAAAATAATTGTTTAATATTTCAAATAATAATCAACTAGATAACATTATCAGGATGATCTTTAGCATATTGTGATGTTTCATCAAATATATACTGTTTTAATACTTCTTTTGGAAGATCATCAAGTTCCATATCAAATTTAAATGGTTCCTCTGCAACAGGCTAAACAAAACAAAAACAAAACAACATAAACAATCTAATGATGATAATAATAATAATTGAAAACTTACTTCATCAGCCGGATCATAATACTGTTCAAGATAAGGATGTGCAAGTGCATCTTCAACAACAATACGTTTATTTGGATTAAATGTAAGCATTTTATCCAATAAATCCAATGCACGTTGATCAGCATTTGGAAAAAGACATGTCCAAGGTACTTTTGGTTTATATGGCAATGACTGTAGATAATTACGTGCCTATAATTATAAAAAAAAAAAAAAAATTATCAATATGACATTGAAAATAATCAATATAATATGTATAAAATTAATTAAATATTTTATGATTCAATAAATATAGTTTAAGATAAATTTACCTTTTCATTAATGATGCATTCAAGGTCTTCTGATGATGGTGAACCAAGTACACCAAGTATATGATTAAGCTGATCTAAGTAATGTTTGCCAGGAAATATTGCACGACGTGAAAGCATCTCAGCAAGTATACAACCAACAGACCATATGTCAATTGATTTAGTATAACCCTGATGAAATAATTAAAAATTTAATAATTAAAAATTAAAATAAACCATCATAATTATTTAATTAATAATACCTTTGAGTTTAGCATTATTTCTGGTGCTCTGTACCATCTTGTTGCAACATATTCAGTTAAAAAACCAGCATGATTATGATCTGGATCAGCAACTCTTGCAAGACCAAAATCACATATTTTAAGATCACATGTTGTATTTAATAATAGATTACTTGGTTTTAAATCTCTGTGTAATACATTTGCTGAATGTATATATTTTAATCCACGTAATATTTGATAAAGAAAATAACATATATGATCATTACTTATTGCTTGAGTTTTTAATAATTTATATAAATCAGTTTCCATTAAACATTGTACAATGTATACATCTTTCATTTGATCAATTGATGGTGATCTCAGTATATCTCTTATGTCTATTATCTAAAAAATAATTTTATACATTTAAAATATATATATTAAATTATTTGGCTTTTTTTATATTTACATTTTCATGTTTAAACCTCGTGAGAATTTTAATTTCTCTCAATGTTCTTTGGCTGTATGTTTGATGCTCAAATGGTGATATTTTTTTAATAGCAACTTTTGTTTTTGTTACATTATCATATGCTGATCTATAAAAATTAATATAAATTAATTATCAAATAATAATAATGAAAATAAACTAGCAGCTTGTTTTGTTTTTATCTTTTCCAATAAACAAATAACAATAATATTAAAATGGGCGTTAACATGAGTGTACATTTGATAAATTGTTAATTTATTCAAATAACCCGCCAATAAATTATCATAATAATGGATAATTAAATATAAACAATTGTCAGAATTAAAATTTAAAAATTTATTATTATTATATTTAAAATAAATTTTGTAAGAATTATTTATTTAAATTAACTTACACAACCATTCCATAAGCACCTTCACCCATATATGCTAAATTTGTATATCTTGGACCAACTTCAAATGCTTGTCCACGTACAATTTCAGCATTTGGATTATTAACACTTGTCGAAACTTCACCCGCCATTATTATACAATTTTTATTTCTAAATATCAATACACAAAAACAAAAAAAAAAAAAAAAAGTTAGAGCACAAAAATATTTAATCAAAACATTTAAAATAAACTATTTTTTTTTAAATCGAAATTTTTATTATTTTAAATGATGTTTTAATCAATATCAATTGTTTTAATTTATTATTTAATTTTAAATTCAATTATTTATTTGAGTAATTTAATAACAAATTAAAAACGTTGTTGGAATTATAATTTTTGACGATGATGATGATGACGGTAATATTACACACAATCACA
>JAPYYR010002179.1:0-20695 GCA_030523065.1 Aphidius colemani
AAAAAATTATGTATTGTAGGATTTTTGAGATTAGTTTACTTTTCGTTGTGTTTAAAAATTCATCAATACTAAAGGGTGCTTTTTTTTTATTCGTCAATGCGAGGTGATAATGTGGAATTTAATTTATTCTGTTTATTTTATTTGTTTAAAATGAAAGTATAATTTAAAATGCTATATGAGTGTCAACAGTGACATTTCAAGCACAAGTTTCATGCGCATGTGTATGCATTTGTGATAATATTTCTACGATGTCCGCCTCTTTTCTGTTTTACTAAAATTCAGATAAAAACTTTTCTACAGTGTAGACAAAATATTAAATACAAAAGCAAAAAATTTATATAAATGAAAGCTTTTTTTTTAATTCTTTTATTCCTACTTTAATTTGGATTATCATTATACTTGAAAAAAAAAAAATAAAATCTAGATCGAGAAATATTTTATACTATTGTGTATTAATATCATTATTTTAAGACAGATGAAAATTTCATATAACTATATACCGAAGAAAAAAAAAAAAGAAACAAAGGTTTTATGGAAAATCTTCACGAGTTTTACTAATTGCAGATAGAAACCATAATGATTCTGAAGCCTCTTTAATATCAGTGGTAAGGTTAACGACATCCCAAGGCGAAAGAAAAAAATACACCCGAGGATATTACTCCTTGCATAAAAGAAAGGAAAAAAAAAACAAAAGAAAAGAAAAAAATACATAAGAAAAAATAATAATCACGGAAAAAGAAGAAATTTTCAAAAGACATGAAAAAAAAAAAACCAGACAAGAAATATTTCTGAATAAAATTTAAAAAAATGAGTAAATAATTATTTTAAAATTATTAATCCATCATCATTATAATGATGGAATATATTTATTATTAAAATGGGTTATTTTATTTAAATATAGTTTGAATATACACAGGCATATATTTTAATGAAATCAATACACTTTCGGTAACTCGAGTGAAAATCATGGCCTCAAGTTAATTAGCTGCTTGCCAAGATTAATATTAAACGCTGCAGGATATAAATTAAAAATATATAAAAACAAGAAGGGTAGTGCGGTTAAAAAAGATGAAAAAAATTGAGGAGCAACACAGAGAAAGAGAGGTTGACGATTTATAATTTTAATAGCCAACTCACTGGTCCTCTTTTGCCTCAAGTCTATTGACTTTAAAAACTCTCTACTTCTATTCTCTTAAAAATGTCATTTTTTCTTTCTTTAATGATTTTTTTCTTTTTTTTTTTTTTTCACTTTATCCCTTGGCACACTAACTCACCCCTTTTGAGTACTCTGCGCAAAATCTTTATACTTTGAAAGATGTACTAATTGCGAAGGAACAAAAAAATCTTTTCCTCAAACACCTGAGGGATATTATGAATTTTTTTTTTAAATTGAAATTTACCATAAAGATTTTCCATTATACATATTTTTTTTGCTTTATTTTATTATAAAAAATAATAATTTAATAAGCTGTCGAGAAATTTTTGATATCTGAGTGTTCTTTATTGATCGACCAAAGTATATATAAACATGAAAAGCTCTTACGAAGCGTTAATGGAATATTTTAATGACTAAACGAGGACCCTTAATCACAACATTTCCTTAACAAACGCGTGAAATTAGAGATAAGTGGTTAGGCATCTATATCTGTGTCATTATCTAGCGTCAAACACGATTTAGGAAGCGAGTCGTTTTGTCTACAACACGTTAACTATCATAGACAATGATAATAACAGCAGAGAGAGAAAATAAAAATAAATTTACAAACAAGGAAGTGGAATCAAAACTAAGTAATTCAAAATTTCATTCATTTTTTTTCTGTTTTGGTGTCTATTAAATAATCCAACGACTTTATTGGCACTTTTTGTATGATTAAAATAATAGCAGCACGTTTTTCCATTAAGATATTGCGCGCATACTAACTTGATGTGTCTCTTTTCACTGTTTTCTAAAACACACGTCTTAATCTTATGATAGAAACATTCATGAATTTACTTTGAATAATTTATTCACATCGAAATTCTTCATCTGTTTAATGAAACGTAATTTTATAATGACGCAAAGGATAATTTTTGTGTTAAAAAACCTTCAAACATAAGAAAAACAAATGAAATTTGTGAAATATATATCATGATACTTTGCAGAATCATAATTTACTTGAATGAAAAAGATAAAAGATAAATGGATAAAATGAGAAAAGAAAAGAAAAAAAATAAATATATAAAAGTGAAAAAAAAATCCAAGTTGACTGCTTTGTTAACACTTTTGGCCGTGTGAGATTTTCTTCTTTACAAATCGTCGCAACGACTTATGGTAGCTCATAAATTAAGACCCCCCAGGAACTCATTTTCACGTTCACTGTAATGCGCGATAAAACTATCAAAAAAGTCGAAAATAAAGATAAAAAAAAAAAAAGCCACTAATTTCTAACAGGCAAAGAGAGGCAATTGTGGCGACGAGAGAATGTCACTTGAAGTTTGAACGAAAATTCAGAAACATTAATTTCTACCATCACTAACTTTATCGATCGTTAAATCTAAAAACTTTATCGCAAATGTCTCATAAAATCAAAATCATAAAGTAAGACAAAGACAGAGAGAAAGAAAAAATAAAAATATATCAAATTTTTTTATTTTATTTTTCATTTTATTTGACAAGTATAACGACAATTGTAATAAATGACTCTTGAGTTTACCGAGTTCAACACTGAAAATACCAGCAACCCAATTTCATCAAACCCCGATGTAATAATAAAAAATAATATATAATAATAAATAATAATAATAAACAGTGAAAAGAAAGAAAAATAAAATATATATATCAAAAAATCGAGCAGCACCAACAACGACGTTTATATTACACTCGTCGAGATTGCTTTTAATCGATGCTCTCGAGCCTTTGTAAAATGCCGGAATAAAAAAAGAAAATAACTAAAGAAGAGAAACGCGTCGGGGAGAAAACTCAAAACAGTACATAGAATGAAGTACTCCGAGTACTAGAGGCAAGGGATAAAGTGGATTGGACGTATACGTTCACAAAAAACTCAACAACAAAGTATAAACTGAATGCGTTATGTAAAACACGTGGCAACATGTACAACAAAACATCTACAAATACACATATTATTTAAAGTATAAAAGGGTATTCGCCAATTGTCACGTGTCGAATTACAAAACAAATAAAAAAATGTATCAGAAATAATAATACAATGCTAATAAAAAAATTTCTTAAAATATATATTATGTATAGAAAAAACGTAGAGAAAGAAAATCACTCGATGGCTTTTCAAAGAGAAAAAAAAAAAAGATAATAGTAAAATAAAGTAAATAGAAAAACCCAAAAAGTAAACGAACAAAAATGACAGAAGGTCAGGGTCGTATTCCACGTCTTAGTATATTTTTTTCTTGTTCATTTTGCACGTTTGTTTTTTTTTTTCTTCGCGAAAATGAACGTGACTCTGAGGATGGCGATTTTTTTTATTTTTTTGTGATCAAAACGTGTGTTACATTTATATTCTATCCCACATAAGCACACTATCACGTATTTATTTCGACCAACAATACGATTTGTTTTTGTTTCCATGGCAAATACGAGTGTTCGAATAATAAAAAAAGGAACGAAACAAATACATAGACAAATAAAAATTAATAATAAAGTGAAAAAATCTAAAGAAACAATGACACCGACCAGGTAAATCAATATAACGAATCGTGAATTCTCGAAGAAAATTGATGTGAGCCACACATAAGTACTCTATTGAATTTCGACGTCAATTAAGTTCTCTTCTCACGTCACGTACATACAAAGTGTAAAATGTATATATGAATTTGATATATTTAAACCACATACTCTATTATTTTTTTATTTCCGTAAAATATCTATACGGTAGCAGTGAAATTCAGGATCATATATTATATATAGAGCTTTAAAGCACACGAGATGCAAATTCGTTGTACAAACGGGATAACGTATCGATCCAACAGCAAGAAAAAATAAATACTTTCAGGTCAAGTAGGAATTTATATTTTAATAATGACAGCTATTTTTGTGCGCACATCGATCCATCATAATTTAATATTTAATCATTTAATTAGACTTGATATTATTATCATAAAAAAATTAAATATATATTTTCAAATTGGAATATTAAATTTAAAAAAACTGTCTTATTAACATGTGAAGAAGATGATGGTTTGTTAAATAGGTCAAAGTTTATGTTTTTTTAGTTGAATAGTTCATTAAATAGTCATTAAAGCAATAATCTTTCACTGAACTTTGATATTTTCTACTTTACTCAATCAATATAAAATATTACGTATACAACTTGAGTTGCTACTATATTTTTTTATAAATTTTAATTGAATTAATTAGAAATGATAAATAGATGAAATATATATGGGGTATTTAGTGAGTGAAATATGTTTGTGATAAAATATTGAAAATTCAAGAAGAAGGATATAGTGATGTGTGACAGAAGTAGTGAGACAGGTTTTTAGGAGTAAAAAGAGATATGTAGCAAGGAATATAGAGGTGTTTGCCAACATGAGCCCCGAGGTGATGTGCAACTTTGCTGATGCCAAAGAGGGTCGTGTACTTCAAATAGAGTTTACCTAGATATCTGTATATATGTGGAAGATAATATACGAGGTGTCTATACACACTCATTTCCTCACATTTCCTGAGAAACGATATTCTCATTCCCATCAAGATGCTTCTATCTTTTCGATATATATACTCTCTTATGCATCATAGTCTATAGTAAAAGTATTTTTGATGCTTTCATCAAGTAATAAACTCATAACTCGCGAGATATATCAAATGCATTTTTAATTCTTTAGTCTACTCTTTTTTTGTTTTATTTAAAAATATGAAAAAGTAATTTTTATATTTTATAAAAAAAAAAAAAAAAAAAAAAAACATGACTTTAAACGAAAAGAATTAAATTTGAATATTTATTTATTATTTCAGATTATAATATACAAAGAATATAAAAATAAATTAAAAATAAAAATGAGTTGGAAAAAAAAAAAAATGTAAACGATATATCCATAGAATAAAAAATCCGTTATGTTAATACAATGGAGCAAAGAAAATGGAAAAAATTGATTTTCAATAAAAAAAAAAAAAAAAACAATGTTAAAGTGAAAATAAAATAAGTTATCAAAGAGGTGGACGACCGAGTAAAAAACGATTTGAGTCTTGTCTCTACGTGCAGTTGACTATGTACGATGGAAAATACTCGTAGTAGTCTCTTGAAAACGACGTTAAGCACGTTCCAAGTGTGAAAGATAGAAAACAGCCTCAAAACGGATAAAAAGAAATAAAAAAAAAAACTAAAGAAATAACAAAGAACAAAAAAAAAATATAGAAAATTCAAGATTTAAAAAAAAAAAAATCTGAGAGTGCTGGTAAATTCGTTTAAAGCATCTTTAGTCACCTCTCAGTTTTTTATTATTTTTTTTTCTCTAGTTTTTGTTTTATTTGTCCAATTGCTTGCCAGAAATCTCAGCATCATTTATAGCTCTCTCAAGTACTCGTTAACCAATTTTCCAATTTTCAATTTAAATTTGAATCAAAGCCATTCACAATTCATTCGAATAAATAAAATTTCTCATAAAAATAAATTTAAAAAAACACATCGCACACACAAGACTCACCTGATCCTCTTCGCTGTTTTTTTCCTGTATTTTATTTATTCAAATTTTCACCATTGTGCTCTGAAAAAAAAGAAAAATAATAATATTAGATAAATTTTTTTTTCGTTATATGAAAAGAGGAGGAAAAAAAGTAGAATATATATTCTCGCGTGTTTTCAACGTCAAAAATTGTTGGCAGAGGGGAAAAAGGTGTCGAGAAACTCAAATAGCTGAGACACAAATTCGATATGACACGAAACGAGCGTCGCAAGTCTGCAAAAGCGTTCCATTTTTCTTTTCTCATCATGCTATCTTTGCTTTTTTTTTTTATACTTTGCTAGTATTTTGCTTCAATGTTCTTTTTTCATTTTCATTTTATTTTTTTTTTCTATTCTTGGTGCTCACCAGACAACAAGACACGAGACTGACGACAGAATAAAATGGGCGCGAAGTAGTAAGAAAAGAAGCCCCAAGATACTGACACACAAGGGGAAAAATATACGTAATACTTGTGCTATATGACTCGCAAGATAGTTGAAATAAAAATTATGTATATATACTTGTGAAAAAATATAAAAACATTGCTTATGTGTGCAGGTGTTTTTGTGTACATGTCATTTCCGTATGTGACGATATTTTCATATATATTTTTCCAAGTGTTGCAGTGATGATGGCAATGCCGTTTGCATTTGTAAACATTCACCCGAGGGAATGTAGATTCTACGTTTTTGATCGTAACATACAGTTTTGCCTGAAGGTGGTCTTTATATTTTAACTCAATGTCAAAAAAGTTACATTCGACTTTTTCAACGATGCAAAAATTTTTCTTCATAAACATAAAAATTGTTCAATAAATTTTAAAGTTTTATTTTGATATTTTATTGTGAAAAAAAGAAAAATTTCTATATCAAATCTTAGGAAATATTCAAGGAAAAATGTCTTTTTTCATTTATAAAATATTATTTTTCAAAAAAATGAAAAATATATATCTTTGAAATGAAAATGTTTGAATAAATTTAAATTACATTTACTATCGTTTTATATTGACTAAATTTTTAGGTATAAAATAAAATTCATCATCATTTTGAATTTTTTAAAAACAATTTTCATTTTATGAATTTAAAAATGGTCGTTATTAAAACTGGTGTAAAATTCAGTTGTATAAAATGAACAAAGATATATTTACAAAACATCGTGTCGACGATTTGGCAAATATTTTTTTGTTCTATTATATTTTTTGCAAAGAAGCCCGGGTGAAATGAATTGAATATATATGAAGACGCACATGAAAAGCTTAAAGAAACGATTGTACTTGTTCATGTTGGCCCTCTGAGAGAGCATGCATACTCAACACGATGAGCTGGTGCCTCTTCAAGTCTTTTTTCTGACATAGACATATTGAAAAGAAACGAAAAAGATATTTAAAAAAAAATTAAAAGAAGAAAAAAAGGCTAAACACAAGGCTGCATTCATTTTCACCCTCTTTATTTATCATCATAATGACGATCATATATTCTGATAGACTCATATTCACTGACGTTGTAAATTATTTGAGAATATGCTTTTACAAAAACCAACGAGTTTTAATCTGTTGGAACTTTTTTTTATCTCAAAATCAAAAGAATCTATTATCCTCGTTAAAGTAACAGTCGAATCTAAGTGCTAAGTATGGTATTTATAATAACAAAAGGCTCAAACTGTTAATGGCATTTTATTTTTTTAAGTATATTTTTTAAATTGAAAAAAATATAAATATCGTAGGACAATCTAACTGATATATAAATGAAACTTTTGAAAATTGGTTAGTCGAAAATAAAATGAAAATTGTGAAAAAAAAATAAAAATATAATTAAAAAAGATAATAACAGTCATAAGGATAAAATAAAGAAAAAAATTCATCTTCAATTTCGTCGGTTTTTCAGGATCTTGGAAAGCAATTTGTCGCAATTTATTGGCCTAGTGGTTCAACCGACTTTTTTACACCCACTTGTGATAGTTCAACGGCTCTTTAATCCTTCGAAAACGAGTGATAAAAATAAGATAAAAAATAATAACTTCTTTTTTTTTTTTTTCAACAATTTAAAATACATAATTACATCTTCGATCTTTAGCCAGACAGCCAACTTGCAATTACATTTTCTTTATTTATTTATTTTTGTTTTTTTTTTTACTTTAATTTTCTTTCACTGAAAAATCCAAATGATTGAATGTTCAATTATAAAGCTTGTATATGGATGATAAAAAAATTGAAGAAATTGAAAATTTTATTAGTAAGAGTTAAATAAAAAATAAATATATTGAGCACCTGGCAACAAACGATATTGGTTGTTCGTGCCAAAAGCCTGGTGAATCCAATTTCTTTATTTTATTTTATATTATCTTTTATTCTTCATTTCTCAGGCAATTCGTCGACAATACGAAAGAAAAAAATTATGCTGTAACACATGCAATTCAAGTAACGATTCAACTGGCACCAGAATATGACAGATAAAACCAAAAGAAAAAAAAAAGGAAGAGTTTTGCATAAAAATTAAAAAAATTCAATATAACATGAATTATTAATTAAATTAAATTTTAAAAAATTCAACAAAGAAGTAAAAGTTTATATAATTCACAGTATTAAATTTTATTTAATTAAAAAACTTGTCATAGATGAAAGATGATAAAGACAAGTTTGTGGTAATTATAGATGAAAATGAAACATATATGTAGACATCTTATTGTTGAGTTTGGTAAATGACACGATGTAGACACCTGTGTGTATGTAAGAATACATGTAGGGCCTGTTATCAAGTATCTACCAGTATCTGTATACACATTAACACAATCGTGTCATGATGACAAGTAAAAGTAACTCGGCAATTCGATACAAACCATACCCAACTGTCATGGCAAAATGTGATGTAAACTACCACCACATACAACCAATAATACGTACAGGTTGCACGGTGTGTCCTCATGATGTCATTTCCGTCTGACACTGGTATTGTCCTCGAGAATACATTGTACCATGCGAGATTTCTCTTCAATGAGACAACGGCAATGAACTGTGCTTATGATACCCCGTATTTCGCGAGGTTGCCCTACTGCAAGGGAATTGTTCTCAAAGATCTCATTGTGAAATATCAGGGAGAAAGAATAAATTAAAAAAAAAAAACTTTTCTTTTATCTATTTGCAGTTTTTTTTTTCTTTCACCTATTTTATACAAATATTGTGATGATGGAAAATAATCTAAGTTGTTGTGGCTTAATGCATATCTTTAATGCAAATCGCATCGTTCGAAATTTGAAAATTAATTTTTCAATAAATAATGCTTGGCTCATGACGAGATTTTTTTTGAGAATAGTCTGAGCCTGTCTCTAATTATTGGACGAATTTCAACAATATCTACTAATGCGTTCTCTTGGGAGAAATTTAAACCGCTAGTTGTAAATATAAAGATTTAAAAAAGAAAGAAAATGGAGTTTTTAATTTATCATATTTTATATTAAAGTAGACTTTGTAGAAAAGCCGAAAGGCTTAAAGTCCCGAGGGTCAAGATGATAGAAGACATTAAAAGCCACCAACGTCTTGAGGATATATATTTTTTTTTTGTGGCTGAACAAGTTTTCAGCGTACTTGAGTTTATAATTATCGAACAGACACACTTTTCCTTCCTCATTTTTAATTCCACCCTCCCAGCTTGATCTCAAAGGAAGCAATTTCCTTTCAAATAAAAGCAATAATAATCAAAACAAATAAACTAATGATTATTTTTCTTTTCAATAATAAATATATTCTTTAAAAAAAAGGCAGAGAAAATAAAAAAATTTCCATTTAATTATTTGTTTTTTTATTTACTCTTCAAACTGAACTTTCAACACAAAACTTTTTGCTCAATCTAGCTAATTATCGACTCAGTGGTAACTATATGCATATATGTACTGATAAAACAGGTACATAGCTAAAATATATACCTTGAATATATCGAAAATACGGAAGAGCCATAGGATGCCAGGAAGAAGAGATGCAAAAAGCAATGGCTACCCTCTGGCGTCCACCTCATTTTACCGACATCCTTCTCAACTTTTTCTACATCATCATTCTGACTAAAACCCAATCTTTTTCTCTATTTAATTTCCAATTTTATATAAACATAACTCAACGCTTTCCTTTTTCTCATCAAAAGAAGAGTAAGCTGTACCTAAACAGATTTTAAATAAATCATTTTTTTACGACTGTTTTAAATTAACATTGTTCAGCTGTAATTATCCGGACATGACTGGTATTTTCATTTAATTTTTGATTACATGCATATTTATGTTCTCATAATATTTCAAAAATTTTAAATAATAATTTATAATTTTAATTGGTAAAAATCTCTTGTGCTTTGATTTAATAATTAACATTTAAAATTGATTACATTTTTTTTTACTAATTAATGAAATTTTAATTTAACCATAAAATTAGGAGAAAAATAATAACAGTCTTGTTAATTTTTCATTCTATCGATCGTCAAGTTTCTCGTTGGTTTTAGTCTTTCGTTTTTCATCTCTGTTTCGTTTATTATTTTTTCTTGAAAATTTTCTTTGCTCTATGAAGGGAAAATCGCCGAGCGCTAGTTAAAATAAAGAACTTGATATTGGAATATAGCCTGGGGTTTGACGAGGGTATATGTACGATGAAAAAAAAAAAAGAAAAAAGAAAGCAAAGTTTTACTTTCTTTTAGACGCTTATTAGTAAGTTGCCGAGACCCTGTTTTTTGCCATAGAAAATCTTTGGAAAATTCCATCATATAGAACCCTACGATAGTTAAAAACATAATAATAATAATCATGATGCATTTTGCTTCTTTTAATATTTTTTTCGCTCAATTTATATGCACATTTTATCATCACGACTTTGAAAGAGATTCAACCCGTCAAACAAAAGAGTAGGTGGGTTGCAGCACTTGGACATTCGAGATATATCAGTGGTAATTAATCGATGACACGTACACCAGGGTCTTTTTGGTTCACCCGTTTCATATTGGACACACACAGCATTGCAACTTATGAATACGAATAACCACTTAATTTCCCGAAACATGTCGAGTTTTAAAGTAAATTTTTTTACAAGCCAATATGACTTTTTAATTAATATTTTTCATAATCTTTTAGAATTTAATTTAAGCATATCCACATGTACGTTAGAGTTTTCATTTTTTTCTTTCCTCAAGTATTATGTTTCTTTTTGTGTAAGGGTTGAGTTAACGTTTTGTGTAGACGCAGGTGTAACCATATTGCTAATTGGATAATTTTGAAGCCTCTTCAATGTAAGTTGGGAAGGTGAGGGAGCATCGAAAGCAATGCTATATATTTGCATACATAAAACACACGTTTACTTTTATAGTTAAAGAGAAAGAAAGATAGCTAGAGAAAAGCCGTCAATTGTGTTCTAAATAGAACCCAGTTAACTCTCGGCTGAATTTATATTTCCTTGGGAATTTGATAGGCAAGTCAGAATTTTAAGCTTCGTTATTTAATTAGCAAGAAGTAGAAAGCTCGCGAATGCAAAGTGCGAAAAAGCAACGAGTGGGTGTGACTCTGGAACAATTAAAAAAGGTGCATTTTCTGCAAGCCGGGGTAATCAATAAAGCTCACCTGATTGTCAACCTATTATTTTTTTTATTATTATATTTCATTTTTCATGATTTTTTATCTGTTCCAATATTTTTCATTTAAAAAATAATAATATCATAAAAATAATTTGTTTAGGGTATTTATTTTTTCGTGATTTTTTCAACTGAAAATTTATTATATTAGAGTGATCTCAAAATTTATAAACTTCAATGTAATTAAATGTGAAAAAAAAAAGAAAATTGTACATTACAAAATTAGCATAATATTAAAAGTTTTATGAAATGCTTACGAAAAAGGACTAACATGAGTGGAGTGGGTGCTCGAATCATTAAGGGTAATTCAAGAATTTCAAGCTGGATGTTAGTAATGGTGAGCAAGTTCATGAGAATAACCGGAATTCTATGTAATATGCTGTGTAGTGAAGTTTATGCAAGTATAAGGAGAGCTTGTGAATTTTCTATTTACGATAAGTAAATAAATGCAAAGTGTTGATGACCTAGTTGCTTCATGCTGAGTGTCAAGATATAGGCATACAATAATAAATTTATACTTTGAATAAACTTTAGTGGCAACTTGGTGATGACATTTTCATTGATACATTTTCAATTCTAACAATTTGAAACGTTTGATATATTTATCTACTCCAATATATATAAAACCAATGAGTCAACGACACTTTGCTGAGAGTTCAAAATATATATCTGATCAATAACGTACAATGAAATATAATTCAACAAAATAAATTGTTCATTTTAACTAGTGCCACTACTATCATAATTTTTTTTAAAAGAAATAATTGCTCATACTTTCTCAATGAGAGTGTTCAAAGAAAACCAAATATTAACGTGATAAATATTAAATTCTAACGTCATATTATGCTAATGAAAAGAGCATCACTACATTTTTAATAAAGACAAATATAATTTTCAGCAAAAAAAATAGCACTAATATATATTTTTATAAAAATAAAAATCCCCTTTTATAAATATAATTGATATTAAAAAATTTCCAAGTATACAAAATTACAAAATATTAAATTTTTGTTCGTATATCATTTTACATCAAAGGAAATAAATTTAATTTTCAACAAAAACCAATTATTATTTAATCATTATGTATATCCTTTTTGATGAAACTATGCCATAATATTTTTGTGGATTATTTGCAATTTTTAGAATCGGATTCGTTATGATGATAAATAAATGAAAAACGTTTCATTCTAGTGTTTTTATATTTTTTGTTTTTCAGTCAACAATAACTAAATTCACATAGAGGGTATATAAATGGATACACCCGAAATATATGTATAAATTTTACACGATAAAGGTTAAAACAATTAGCAGTAAATTTTGGATGACTGTGGTGAACGCGTGGCAACGTGTCGCCTGTTTTAGTCGTATTACAACATCAACTTGCACTCATTTTCTCTCACTCTTGTCCTGCCCTAGAAATTTTGCAAACTATGCAATACCCTAACGAATACAGTAGGACACTTTGAACAACACCTCGTTCAATTTCATTTTTTTTTTATGCCTAAAAAAAGAGTTTACAAAAAAAAATACAGTATTTTTCCCAGCCCCATAAATCTCGAGAAAAATGTCACAAAAAAAAAACGAGAAAAGACTAAAAATTCATAGTACATTTTTTCGTGATGAAAATGTAAATGTTGAAATGAAATAAAAAAATAAAATAGTAATCATAAAGCTGAATGAAATGAGGGTAGAAAAAAAGAATGAAAAAATTAACATTAGATGGACAAGAAATAAAAGTATGAGAGAAAAGACACAAAAGGCACAAAGTGCGGGTAATATATTGTTGATTACCCAGTACATCCTGCTGGCACACCCACTCGTTAAAATAAAAATATAAAAATTTTAATAAAACAAAAAAATATAAAATTATTCAGTTGAATAATCACACAAGCACTCGGAAAAGTATAAAGAGCAACGTTATTATATTATATATATATAATAAATTCAATTGAAATTATATTTTATTGAATTGAAAAATAAAAAATTAAATTATTGGTATTATGAATTATTTGAAAAAAATTCAACTGATAAAATTTATGTTATTATATTCTGGTTATGGAGGTTTTATTATGTTGCTTTATACTGAGGCTAATTTATCATATTCAATATATCACACAAAATCTAAATTAACTTTATGATTGATATAAAGTTCAAAATTTTCATCTTTCTTTGAATGAAATAGTATGAAATTGTTCAAATGAAATATATTTCATAATTTATTTACCTCAATATTATTTTTTAATATAAATTTATTCGTTAGATTAAACGTTTGATTAAGGAAATGTAAATAATTACACTGGTTAATTTTATTTAACTCAATTTATAAGGGAAAATATTTTTTTTTGCTTATCATTTTATCATCAAATGTATTTATTATTATTCTAATTAATTCTCACTTGATTGGTGAGTTAATTGATGATTCAATTAAAAAAAAAAAAGCAATTGTATTAAGAGCATAAATTTACGTGATAAATTAATGAATAAATTGGTTCGAATTAACAAGGATTTTCTTAGTAAAATACGATAACTTGCTTGGTGCATTTAATAGCTAATGTTTTATTATTAGTATTTTTAAAAAGATAAAATTTGTTGTGTCTTCTACCCAAGAGGCACGAAAAAGCAACGATACGGTTAATATCGTGGGGGCCATTTAAACTGCAACTCGTATGGTGTATACACTTGAGTCTTTTGGAATTGCTAGGTCACAAGAGGGTCATTCATACAAGTAAATGTAGAAAATACTTGAATGTTGTGTATAGTTATTTCAAACTATACACACGGGCACAAAATTTGCTACAAACAATTACACTAACTTCTTGTTTTTTTAATTTTTTTTTTTTTTTCAAGATAGTTTATTGTATTATCTTTCTAAATACTCTGAATTTTCTTTAATATATTAATATATATTTGAACAAGAAAAATATTGAATCAATGCATCGCCAATAAAAATAAGATTTTTTTGTTTTAAAAGTTTGCTACTTTAAAAAATTGTTTGATAAAAGAATGAAATTAATAGTGTGATAGTAATCGAAAAAATATAATTTCCTATTGTCATGTGAAATGGAAAAACTACATGAGAGAAAATTGTAAGCCGTACATTACGAGTTGCTGTCATCTGGCTGATCACAGCTTGACCTTATCTACTGCCCGCAGGCGGTCGGAAATTAGTGGTCACAGACCCGATACCACTAAAATTTAACCAAGATATAAAGTAAATTTAAACAATTTCATCAACTATATAAATCAGCACGTTACACATTTATTCATACAACATCAATCGACAAAAATATCTTTGTGTAAATGGAGGAAAAATAAATAAAAATAAAATAAAAAAACCAAAAAAGCTCTCAAAAGACATTCAACATTTTCTCTTCCACACGAAATAGTATGAGGAATGGATTGTATTTTCCGGGGTCTGTAACCTATACAGTTGTCAAAAGAGAAGAAAAAATATAAAATGAAAATTTTCATGTCAAAAAATTCGAAAAAATGTAGAAAGAAATTGAAAAAAAAACAGCTAGCCAGGCGTCCGATTTTCCGCTCAATACTGCAAAATATTTTCCACATGATATGTATATTTTTGCCAACAACTTTTTCTGCATTTGAATGCGTCTGCGTTTTTACAATGTATCGTCGTTGACAAACCACGCATCCTAAGGTTTCATTTTATTCTTTCCTACATGACCTATCAACTTGTATTTTTTTTGTTTTTATCTTTTTATGTTAACCAGTTTTTGTAGCTTCTCAACCCGGAACATATAAAACTCTATACTTTCTTTCTTTGTTTCTATTTTATTTTTTACTCAACATAAAATTTCACTCATACTCTTCACCTTCATTCAGCCTTACATCTTTTTTTGTTTTATATTTTTTTTTTTCTATTTCCTGCACTAGCATTGTTTGTAAATCTACATGTACTCGTCGTCATCCATTCCGCAAGCTCTTCTACATATATTTGGCATTCTCGTTGACTAGTCACAGACAATAAAAAAAAATTAAAATAAAAAAGAATAGATAAATAAATATATATGTACGTCGTCCAGTACGTGTGGGTACATTATTTTTATTCTTTTTCAACTTTTATATGAAATAACATTATTTTTGTTTTACATAATTTATTTTTTTCTTTGTAGTTATGTTCTGTATAGACTTCAGAATGAAAGGCATGTGCAACATGCACTTGGGATTCATGTAAATTTATTATAGTTGTTATTATTATCTAGAATTTTTAACGTTGCCCGTGGTATTAGACAGAATATTAATGAAAACGTCTGTGTGTATGTATAGATATTTTTAAAAATAATATTCATAATGAAAAAATAAAGAATAAAATATGTACTTATAAAAACTCGTAAATTTTTTGTTGCAATAAACCAAGCATAAATTCACTTTAGAATTTATTTTTGAAAAGGTCACGAATAAAAAAAAAAACCTCTTGGATTTTGTATAAGAGAAAACTTGAAATTTTCATGATACAAATTTTCCTGAACGATTATACGGTGTGGATTATTTTGATGCACCTGGATGAGTCTGATAAGACGAAAGAAAATTCAGTGAAGCATATTGAAAGATGAGATAAAAAAAAAATACAAAAAAGGCTGTATTCATTAGAAAGGATGAAAATATAAATGAAGAGAACGAATAAGAGTCTTGTAAAAATACGAAAAAAAGACGGAGGACAAACTACATATATATTTATATTAAATGTTAAATAAAAAAAGCAAAAGATTTGACTCTACGAAATAAGCAAGGATAGCAATTTTTACTTGCAACCACAAACATATGTACTAAGAAATATATTTTATTCCCAGTCAGACTATTGAATTTTTTCTCATTTTATTCAAGTGATGAAGAATTTTCACCTGGGAAAATGTATTTTCACTTGACTAAAAATACGAAAAAAAACCGTGATTTTCAGCGACAAAATAAAATGAATAAAAAAAATAAATTCTTTTTTTTTTTTTTATATATATTTTTCCATTGTAAACATTATTTTTTATGATTTTTTTTTTTTAAGAATAGCATAATGGTAATCTTTTTCAACACAAAATTTTCATGACAATAGCTCGTTAAGGACTACAGGTATGAAGCGATTTTTATTTTCCACTACCAAGATAAATTCAAGTCGAGCTGTACAACTACATGTACAAGCACAAAGTTTGAAACTCCCTAGCATCTATTACGAGAGCAAAATAAAAAGTCGTTATAAGCGAAAGAAAAAATAAAATGTGTATGTAAAAGTAATTTTAAAAATGAAACATAAAAAAATGATATGTTACAAGCGACGGTGTAAAAAATAATTGCACAAATAATTTAAATTTTATATATTATTTTAGATAGACTCATTATTTTTTTGTTTAATAAATTCACATTATAGTAGTAGCAAACCGAATGAATCATATGCACAATCGTGAATGTACGACATCGATATATTGAAAGTATAAATTGAATCTGAATTGGAAAATTGAAACGTCCGGTATTGAATTATTCATTGTATTTTGTCATTGATATCACGTTTTTATTGTTAGTTATAATTTACATTTCGTATAAATAATTAAACTAAGCTAGTTGCTTCTATCTGGTAGAAAAAAAAAAAACTCCAAGTACTTTAAAAATCAGTTTGATATAAAAAATTAAATTTCAATTTTAGAATAAGTAGGAATAAATTTTAACGACACAAGTATAAATTATTATCTCGTGAAAAGAAAATAATGTAAATCATCAAGTTGAATGTTTTTATTTTCTTTTCATCGCTATTTTTTATAAATTTATTTTCTTCTGTATAATAGTAACTGTGAAATAATATATTTCACTCGTTCTTCCACCTCGACAAATTCATCCCAATTTCTACGGGTTCATATATATTTTTTTTTTGCTTAGAATCTTCAAGACTTGCACTTCGTTAGCCACGAAATTTATTTTAACGCTTTCTTTAATTTTATCTTATTCTAACGAGTTGAAGAAAAAACTTGGCAGGTGAAAGAAGCAAAAAAAAAAATATTTTCCAAATCGACTGACACTATTTTTACTTTTTTTTTTCTATATGAAATAGAAGAACTTGATTTAAGACAATAATTTTATCAAAATAGTAAATGAATTTTTATTGTCTCACTACATGTAAATTAAACAGGTCACTGAATGTAAATACTTGTGTATATGGGGATATAACTGGAGACGAGTTCTAGACAAAATTGCATCGTTAGTGGCACGTGTTTCGATTGTCAACACTGAAAATCAGATTAACATATTGTTTTCTTTAACCATTGATGACATCGACCCCAAGACTATTAATCCCCATTGAGTTACGCTCAATTAAATTTACATTTCTATTGCCAAATAATTCAAGTTATTTTTCTTCTTTAAGATAAAACCAAAATAATTATTTAAATATTTGAATGACTTGATGATTATATTTTCTAGCTATTTAAAATGACAGTTGATTCTCAATAAAAATGCATCGATGTAATCAAGCAAAGCTAAGCCCAAGGCAGTATATTATTTAGTGAAAATAAAAAATTCTTTAAATTGCCATTTTGTCATTGTTTAAAAGGACAAAGCAAAACTAAAAATCAATACAAGCCTTGCAGCATTTTTATCTATGTTATGTCGTTATATATATTTTATATTTTTTTCATATTATCGTTTGGTTCATTTCAACAAAATAATACTTGAAAATATCTCGAGGCATCTGTGCAATACAATAATAATCAAAAATTGTATTTAACCATGAAAAGGTGAAACGATAAGCGTCATCTGGCTTTAATGACCAAAAAAAAAAAAAAGCCAAATAAATAAACAGCAACTATATAAAAGACAAAGGAAAAGTAACGAGAGTAGTAAAAGAAAAAGAAACTAGATAACCGTCTTCGTATTATGGTGGTTAACATCGTAAATGTGACTATCGCAAACTACAATCTACGGTCCAGTTTTAAACTACACGTTTTCTCACACGCTGTCAAGACTTTGGAATTCCAAATTGCAACAAACAAGGGTGCAAAAGTACCAAGCACCCAAGATGCTACAATGCAACTTTATATTTATTATTTCAGCATAAACGTGCTTTGAAAAAGGAAAAGTGTTGTCTTCAAAAGAAAAAAAGTAACATCGTATAGAAATTAAAATTGCAGGTAATTTTAAACAATTTAAAAACTAACAAAGTAAAATGTTAAAAGTTAGATTAAAATTATAAGTATAATTATGGATAGTTTGTCGGACAAATTTATCCACCTGAACCAATCTCATTTCACGCATCTTTAAACAGTCCTTTTGCATTTACCCTCCGTATCAACTGACACTGACTTTCAATTTATCTATCTACTTCTCATTCCTATCATCAAAAATTGACGTGAAATTTCTACACTTGTTTGTATATATACACAAATGAGTCGCCAACACCTGCTCATGAAATTAATTTCATTAATAGCCCAGACTAGCCTGTGTCAACTGTTTCAAATTTCGCCCTCGGGGTCTCAATTACTAACGGGACTACAAATCGATCTTTCTCACACTCTAATGATCATAATTCAACGAATTTATGATTGTTTAAAAAGCAGTAAATATTTATCAAATAAAAATATCTATACAATTTTCTACATGAAGAAAAAAAATTCTACATAAAAAAAAACACCTTAATATTGTTTCAACTAAAAACCTCGAAATTCTACTTGCCGTTATTTCAAATACTTTGATTGAAATTTCCACATGAAAAAGGTTTCTACGATTAATAGAAGTTTCTACGTACAGAAAGAAATTTCTTTCTTCATGTAAAACATTTTTTCTACCTGTAGAAATTTTTTCTTCATGCAGAAACTCTTTTCTACATGTAGAAACTTTAATTTTCGATAAATGTCTTATTGAAAATAATAAATTTTTTATATAATGGATACTCGTGAGAATAGCTATGCTGAATAATAAAAATATGTTGAATTTAAATTATGAATTTATTTGAATTTAAAATTGAAATTTTTTAGAAATTTAGTGCTTTATATACTGAATAAAATGTGCGCACATGAAATACTTGGTAGAGCTTTAATAAAAGGTGAGAGAGATGTTACAACAAAGATTTAGTATTAGATGGAAAGACGAAGTAGACGTTAGCCTCTTGGGAAATCATAGGTGTCCTTTTCGATTCCCAGAGCTCCAACAGCCGACGCCAAGGCGTCTCGACTAATATAACCGTCTCTTCGTTTTGTCGTATAGTCGTCGACGCCTCAACGTCGACGTTTTCTATAATACAAACAGACAAGTAACACACCTCGATGCATCTCTCGCGAATCGTTAACTCAACAACAATATAACATTTTCTTCATAAACATTTATAAATTATTAATATTATTCCTTTAAAAACCTCTGGCAATTTTTTCAAAAATAATATAACTTTGAATTATTTATAATAAAAGCTTTGGGTTTTTTATTATTTTTTTTTTTTTGTTACTGTCCGTTTTATTATTTCATTGTTTTGAAAATACTTTTCTATAAAAATATACAGTTACATTAAATAAAACGTTATATAATTTTCAAGTGAATTTTACTGCTAACTTTATTGGAGTTATATTTTATTATTTTCTGTGCAATAGAGATCTTGTATTGTAAAGTTGAAGATAAAATGGTGATGAGATAGAAAAAGAGATGTTTGATAGTGAAATAGAGGATTGAATTTTCGGAATTTCAAGAATTTCAATTGTATACGGAACTAAGAGTTTCTGACACACAATTGAAACTACATTGTTAATTCATACATTCCACTGTTGATGCTAGACTTTAATAGTCACTTGAACATATACATATATTAACTATCAATTGAACTAAACATACAGCCACACACGAAAATGCTTTATATGATGCTATGCTTTAGTTATTATTCAACTTCCGTAGTGCATAACTAAAAACAATAGCAACAAACGAAACAATAAATAAAAGTAAAACTAATATAAATTTTTATGAGCCACTACTTTACAATTTCAACTCCCACAAAAAAAAGTTACAATAAATACGAAATAAATCAATCATATACATGCAAAAAAAAATAAATATAAAGATTTTTTTTTCACCAATTTGACAGACAGATAAAATGAAAAAAAAGCCTTCAGCAATTAATCATATTACGTAGGATAAAAATAAACAAAAAAAAAAAAAAATTGTATTTGACATGATATGGTATTGTATGACGCAAGTTTAACAAGAGAAGGATCAGTTTGCAAATACGTAATGACAATTAACATTGTAATCCGTATTGCATGCACCCAATTCGACATGAATCGATTTTAATCCCCCAGAGTATTCAGTTAAAGGGAAGCAAGCTACTCAGACAAAACTCGACAAACAATGATGAATCGTTATCGTGACTCGAAGCTATTAAACCATTTCATTTTCAATTATATAAAACGATTTATAATAATCATAAATTATAATTCAACAATTGTATGTAC
>JAPYYR010002181.1:0-11004 GCA_030523065.1 Aphidius colemani
TTTTTATTCTTATGCCCTTGGGTCAAATATGAATCATATATTTATAGACAGTATAATAACATTAATAAAGAATTAAATAAAATGAAAATTGTATTTATCTACGTTATTTATCGCGTTGAGAACAAAAAAACATTATCAAGGTTGATGGTCTGATTACTTAATAATAATCTATCATCAAATAAAATGACGACAGTAATTATTTTTATAAAAAGTATTTTTATTATTTCTAATATTCAATATGAAATGAAACCTAATTAATTTGAAATTACAAGATCAATTTATTTTCGATATTAGAAAAAAAAATATGCTAATGATGAATTAATCGAGGTCATTCTAATGTTTCATAGACTCTTTTTTCATTAATAAATTATTTTTTACTTTGGTGATTAGATGAATTGTATGGGTCTTGTTTCCTTCTTGAAAACAAGTTGTGTGTTACGTTTTATGAGGGTATAGAATAGCAGCAATGGTCCAACTTACTCATATTAAATAATAATTCAAGTTGAGAGGGCAAGTGAGATGGTACATTTATTTATTTATTTTTATTATTATCATTTTTTTCTTGAGGGAGATGTGAATGTTCAAAATGTGTGTATGTATACAAATCAAACCCACACGTGTATATTTTTTCGCGAACAAGAAGCATAATGTGTTTGGCGCTTTATTTTTTGCACTCGTTTATTTCATCACGGGCGTGGTCACCAGATTTTTACTATATGGCACACACTGACTATCAGATTTGGAACGACCGATCGACTCTGCCGTTACATTTATACATTTTTTTTTTTTTTTTTTTTATTTACTGTACGCAGTTCTCCTCTTGACATTATACTCTTCTTCTTCTTCTTCTGCTTCTTGCCAAAAACGGCCTCATCCTTTCCCTGATTTTTTATTTGTTCTCTATTTTTTTTTTCATCATTTCTGTTATTTCCGACAATATATATCCCCGCGAATTTTGTAATGCTCCTTTTGGTATAGGACCGCCTCATTAATTCGCAAATTCAGCTTACAAAGTGCTCGATTATGATAAGCACTTCGACGAAATTTGAAAACTTGCTTCGTCCGGAGACTCGTATATAATACTTTTTCCATTTTTTCATTTCTTTATTGTCAATGTGGAAACGCAATTATTCACACAGCTGATATTACTTTCTTTTATTGCAAACTGTAAAGATTTATAAAATAGCTAAATTATTGAAAAACATATTTTTTTTTTTTTATTTTTAAATTCAACAAAAACTGTGGAAATAATGTATGAAAAAAATTTACTAATTGAAATATTTTTTTTTTAATTTTAAATTTCAATTATGAAATTAATATTAACCATAAAATAAAAAAAAAATACAAAAATCTCAATAAGCTATTATATTGATATAATAATATGAAAAAAAATAAAAAAAAAACTTTAATTAATTATTTGCATATTGAAATTGAAGCAAGTATATTCCCGGTTAAATTTTATGGCACATATACATGTATGCGGCAAACCTAAAGGGGCACTACTGCGCCTTCCGATTTTAACATCGTTAAAATTGCACATAGTCGCAAAAGGGGTTGAAAAGTAGGAGAGACTGAAAAAGAGTGAGAGTTATAGAGATATATAGAGAAAAGAGAAGAGAGTACTTGTACAAGAGATATCGATTTGTCGAGGGTGAATGTGACCCACCCTTTATCCTCTTTCACTCTGACAATTTCGCATGTATACCCCTTCTCACTGGCATCAGCGTGAACCTTCAGTAATTTGCGATCCTGACGAAACCGTCCCGACCGTACATTGCCCGAACGTAGAGAATTTTCGCAAAGCCCCTGACCCCTTCATCTTCCTCCTATTTTACCCCCCAACTCTCTTTACAGCACCCTCATTTTAACCAACGAAAAAAAAAAAAAATAGAGAGGGGTTGAATTCATGATAAACATAGAGTGTATAGTCCAGGGTTGCCAGTCTTGTACGTTGTTAAATTTCATTTCTCGCAGTTGCATCAGTCATGCGCAAAAATGAAAATGAAAGTGCACGCCCATTGGCAATGCCAACCCCCTTTAAAAACCCCCTTTGAAAACCTAGACCTACACACCCCCGTCTCTTGAAATTTCACCCTCAAATCATTGCCATATATCTGCTGTATATGTAGATATATTTTAACCACCCCATGGTCAACCCGTTGCTCCCAACCTTCATCGTATACTACCACCACCCGTACAAGTTCACCATATACCTCACCACCCATTTATCACCCTCTGCATTCTCTCCCAACTACTCACGGCCAAGGATTTCTGTTATATAACGGATTAAATCGAGATAGACGCATTATTTTTTATATCTAACATAAATCACTCTTTTTTTTTTGCAAAATAATTTTCTTTCAAATTACTTTAATAATATTTAATGATTTTTAGAAAATTCAATTTCTTTTTAATGATAAATTTTATATTGATGATAAATAAAAAATAAAACCAATTATTCCAACATTCTATTGTGCATCTTGATGCATTTATGTATGACGAATAATTTTTACCTTTTAGCTACAACAAACAGTTATTATTGTAACTATATATGCTTTCAAATCGGAAAGAATAGGGGATCGACAGTGATATATTTTATAGGCCTACTTGTGCTCATCCTGTTGCACTTACTCGCACTTTTTACAAATTATCCATATATGTGAATATCCACTGTAAATGTGAAATATATTCTTCAACGCGCACCCTTTTTTTTAAAAAATATACATTCACATATGTCGACGGTATGAATCTATACATTAATGATAAATTATCATGCTGTGTACACATAAAAATACCGTTATGAAAAATCGAAATATGTATGCCATTGCAATATTCATTTGTTCAAATTATATCTTCAATGGAATAAAGAGATAGAATGAATTTTTCAGTCCAAGTTATTATGAAGAATAAATAATTATATTTTCAAATTTTTTCCATATACTTATGTGCACATTTTGTTTGTTTGTTCAAGGGTCCAATTGGTTTGAAGCACTGATTAAGTATACTGATCTTGGGCGACATTTGGGAACTGTTAAAAGACCCTGAACGTGGATGAGGATTGAGGTGTATACCATAGTCATTCATCGGCAATGTCCTCGAAACCCGAAACTATCAAAACAACTTTTTTACTTCGTATTGGTGAGTTTTATTACTATTATTATTATTATTATTATTTATTCGTCACACCGTGTATGGAGACGAATAAATAAGAAAAAAATGAGAAAACATGTTGGCTGTTGAGCAGAGAGTCAGATTATCCTTGTGACTGCCTTGAAAATTTGAGTGTATATGTAGAAGACCCATAGAGAGAAGAGAGTAACGAGTAAAGTAGAGTATAAATAAGAGATGAGACGAAAAAAAATCGCGTAGAGAAGAGTATACGATGTGCGTACTAGTACTGTATGATAAAAGGGGAAGTTCGTATATATACACCCCAATTTCTAGTTCTTTATTCGCTTTTTCACATTGTGCCAAGGTCCCCCGGGGTCGCCACCGAATTTTCGAACGACTGACCTGCTTTTTTCTTCATCCCCTACTAACGTTCTATTCGATTATTTCTTACTCAGTCACTCTTATTTATGGGATATATATAAATTTGTCCTAAAATTGATTGTCTATCTTTGTTGTGTATTGGAGATTCTTTTTTTTTTTCATCGTTTTTCCCTTAAAATTGGGGATCTCTGTATTTACGCGATTCTGGCAAACATCCTTAACCAAAAGTGGAGGTTCTTTTATGCAATTTACAATGCCCAACGGCGTGTACGTGATGTTTGTACAACTTCTTTTCCCGGTTTGCTTTGTCCAGTTTATTTTTTTTTTTTCTTCCAGCCGGTGGAATATATTTTGGAAAAAATTATTTTCTCTTTAACAACACTTGTTGTTTTGTACTCAATTATTGACCTGTAGCATATTTTTTTCCTTTGTAAATTTTATTATATATATATTTTTTTGAAGAACTCCAGTTATTTAAATTTTTGAAGAAAAATTTTTTCATTTTAAATTTATGAAATTTTTTATCGTATCATAGTAACGATCTGCCTGCTACTTCTGTTTGTTTAATAAATTTTTTTTTGTTGTTTTTTTCATAGCAGTTTTTTTTATATGCCAATAAATTTTAATTTTTATATATTCAACCCTTCTATCGTGTTAAGTTTCACCTTTTAAAAATTTACGATTAGCCATTAAATTATGCAATGTGCAATTTGAGTAATATCTTGTTTCAAAAAAAAAATTTATTCAAACATATATATTGAAAGGATGAAAATATTGTCAATATTAGTTTAATATTTTAAGTAACAAATTAAAAACAAATGAAATTATTTAAATTCTATTTTTACTCCGAAAACAAAGTATAAATTTATCCATAAATTAAAAGAAGAAAAACAAATCATTAAAAAGTTAATTAAAGAATATCAATTAAAAATAATTTCAAGAAAATTAATAACAATAACAAGTGTCTCTCATTAGCAAACACTTGAGTATAATGATAAGTCAAAACAAAACCACATCGATAACACCCTGACGTAATTCAACATTTTGATATGATAAAAAGTCTTGTCGTTATTTTGTTATTTTTTTACTGATTTTTTTTATTTTTCTTTTTTTTTCCAAATGATAATGTATCGTACGATATAACTTACAGCATCGAGCCAGACCCTCCATTATGTAAAAAAAAAAAAATTAAAGAATCAACAAAAAACTCGTTTAAAGATAAAAATAAAAATTTATACACATAACTTGATATAATTCGGGAAAAATAAAAATTGGCAAGAAAAAAAAACATTGACAGTTTTTTAAATATCTCTTTTGCATATACTAAATTTTTTGGCACGAAAAAAATATGAATTTTCAATTTTTTTTTATTTTCTGACGATATAATAAACGTGTATCAGAAATCCTGGATGAATAAATAAGATAAACCGTTTAGACGAGCCCCCTTGCAATATAACTGTAAAAAAATATATGTATTTTGAAAAAGTAACAAAAAATCGTAAAAGAAATATATAAAAAATACGAAAAAAACTAGTGAGGAAAAGAAAAAAATATATAAATGATATGATATTCATAGCACGTTTGAATCAAAAGGTTTGAAAAAAATAAAAAAACATGAAATCGTCTCATCCAAGTTCGTCTACACTCGACCTTGCTTAGTCTAAATTTAAAGAGGGGATCGTTCAAATTTAAACGACTGTAAAATGTTTGTGTGTCTGTCATGGGCAAAGAGATAGAGTTAACATGAATCAGGCGGCATTCTATTCATCCGCTATTATCATTATTTTATTTTTATTATAACACATATATGTGTATTATATAGGCACACATACATCAAACAGTTGTTTGTCATTTACAAATACATTGTAGCAATTTAATCTGACAAGTGCGTTGTATTTATTTCGTGATTTTCAATGTGTATAAAATTATAAGAATATATATTTGACTAACATACGTAATATGTTTCTTTTTATTTCATTTTTTCATTTATGTTTATCGATAAATTCAAAAATCTTTAAAAGAATCGTTAATTTGAAAAAAAATATCCAAAAGATAAATAAAATTTAACTATATGTTGTGTAATTTTATTATAAATATATTTAAAAATAACTCAAATAAAAATAAACATATTTACTCCAAAAGTTGAAATATATTTTTACAATATTACGATAAACAAAAAAAAAAAAATTATTTAAGTAGTTCAAGTCAATGATATGTTCGGGCAGCAGTGAAAACCGCACATAAGATGAATTGTCTGCAATTTATCAAGCTTCGAAAAACAAGTTGGAATGTCAAAACATATTAACACAAAACATTTTCAACCTGATCATACCATGTGATCATATACATACTCAAATTTTTTGCATAAAAAAATTAAAAGCATATACATGCACTTTGTTTTGCATGCATGTGGTTTATTTTTCCACGTGTAGTTTTGCAATATAAAAATACAACACACAGTCTCACGATCTGAACTAAAAAAAAACGCATTTTTATTTGCAAAAATATATATAATACAGTGTGTGTGTGTGTGTGTGTGTGTGTGTGTGTGTGTGTGTGCAGAAAAACAGGCAAAACGTGTTTCGTTTTGGGAACCGAGTCGAAATGTTTAAGAATAAAAATATGTGAAAAAAAAAGCGAATATTTAAGAAGCCCGCGCTAAACAGAAGTAAAAGATAGTACAGTGTATTTTCAAGTGTAATAGAGTAAGATAGTACAATATGTCGCGCCACTATAATAGTGTTCGGCTAAGTCTGGTAAAGTTAGTTCTATTTAATACAAAATAGAATATATAAAAAAGGAGTACGGAGGGGAAAAAAAGCACTCAACATAAGACTCATCGATTGGTTCTTTAGTCATGACCCCCACCAGGGAGCTTTCCCTTTCACCCAATGGGATCTCACTTTCGCGTTCGCCGCGCGGTAGCAGAAACCGGCACACCGCATGCTGGCATGCTTTCCGTACGATCCACCGCCACTTCTCAGTGACTAGTATACGAGAGAGCTTTGCGTTTTGAGGTTATAAGCTACTTCTATATGAAAAACAATAAATAAATAAAAACAATATTTAAAATAGACAAAAAATCATAACGTCTCATGTTCAATATACATGTCAAATATATTTTGACTCTTTAATATCAAAAAATATATTTATGACTGTAACAACACACACGTTTGACATTGTATTTTATTATTATTTGTGTTTATCGTGAATGATTTTTTTTTTTTTGTTTTAATTTGTTTATTTATAAGATATAATTTGTTTATTGAATTTTGTGGATTTTTGTTCGTCGAATAATTAATAATTAATAGTTTGTGTCCGGATTGTCAACGAAATTATTGGCTTTTTTTATTATTTTTCTTTTTTTTTTTTTTTTTCTTTTTTTATGGAGTAATAAATTTATTTTGTGAATCAAAACGCGAGTGTATTGACGAAAAATTAAAATTTATTCATTTTGATATAAAAAGAAAAAAAAATTCTTTACAAACACGCACTACGTTGGTGACCCTGACATTCATTTGGTGTTTTCGAACGAAAATCAACAATTAAACGTGCTGTTTCTTCAAAAATCAATAAATTTTTAAAAGTGTTAAAATTAATCAAATAAAAAAAACAATAATTGAATTATTGAATGGGACGACAAGTGTTGTGTCACCTGAAAGTGTATCATCCAGAGAAGATCACTGATGACGATGATGATGATGACACATTGAGAATAAAAATAAATGAATGAAAAACATTTATTCAAATTTATATTTCAAGAATTTTGATAAGAAAATAATTTGAGATAAATTTTTTAATATAAAAAAACAAATATAATCAACAAGCAGAAAAAATAATAATAGTATTATCATTGATATATAAAAAAATAATAATAAAAATGGCACCAAGACGTCATGCTGGAAATGGTCATGTTGGTGGATTACTTGATGTTGCTGGTAGTCATGAAGTTATGGAAAATTTTGGTATAACTCAGGGAATAATGAGTACATCACATTGTTGTTTACCAACTGGTGAATGTTTACGTAGTGAAACATCAATACGTATTAATTCACTTCAAGATGTTGTTAAAGTAACATGTAACAATGACAATTGTACAATGGGACAATATATGCATCGTGAATGTTTTGATACATGGGAACAAACTGTATTGACATATTTAAAAAATTGTGGCAGAGCACGTAGTTGGTCAGAACGTCAGCGACATCAAAATTTATGGACAAAAAAAGGTTACGATTTGGCATTTAAAGCATGTGGATGTCGTTGTGGTAGAGGACATTTGAAAAAAGATTTAGACTGGATGCCACCAGGTATTGGTAGCAGTATAACTGGTTGTCGTATTGATGATAATGATGCTAAAAAGAAAAAACGTAGAAATCGTCAAAATTCAAAGCCAATACTTGCTGTATCAACTGGACAATCATTACACATCAGTGGAAGATCAAGTGATACACAAATTATCGAAACAAGTAGAGGACGGGCTGGTTCATTGTCATCAAGTAATGGATCAAGTTCACCACCAGCAACTAGTGATGAGACCTCCATCAGTCCACTTCATCAACCACAACTTATGATGATGAAAAAGAAAAGTAAAATTGACTTTTTTGGTGATCAAAGAGCTCGGTAAGTTGTTTTTCTTCATTCTATTTAAATATTATATTCAATTTCTTTTTTTATCATAAAATAATAATCATGGTACATTCAAAGTATAAATTTGTAAATTGATATACAAGTTCATTGAAAAACTTGAGATAATATATATATTTATTCACAATGAATTGCCAGTATTTTTACATCAATCTAGACTCTATATGTGCCATGATACGTACACCAACATCAACAACATCAGACGCAAACAAAATCAATACATACACATTCATTATAAGCTTGTTTTTTCATATCATTTTATTTTACATATGCAATGTTGATTGTGTTGGGTTAAATCTGTAATGCGGAGGAGCAAAAAAACCGGTCTTTAGTGAGCCTAGTTGTTGTTTTTGTTGTTTTTGTTGTTGTTGTTGTTGTTGTTTTTGTTGTTGTTAAAATACAAGTACGGAAGAAGGCGGGGTCGTATTTCCTCATGCTGCCAAATGAACGTTTAAAATTTCTGTTCGATATATTTATTATTTAAATTATTAAACATCATAACAACATCATGACAAAAAAATATATCGTATACTTTTGCAATATTCAAATGAATTATTAATTTATAAATAATTAATTAATTAATTTGAAATTAATTAAATATACATTGATATTTTATATCATAAAATTTTTTTAAATTATTCATATCTTTTATGCAGCAGCCCACATGCCTTATTTCTCCTTTGTAATTTCTCTTATTTTATTTTTTCGTCTTTTTTTATTCACCCATATGATTTTCTTTACCTTTTTTTTTTGTCTCATCGCTTTTCTCAAATACATATAGTACTGTATACATAACCATTTATTATTTTTTCTTTTCTACCTTTTTTGTCTGTCGTTTTTTTGGAGCAAGAAAAGGTCTTCCATCTACATATACTGTGATGTTTTTACTACGTAATATAACTATATCGCTCATCGTATTTACAAGCACCAATATATATACACATTCTGACACTATGAATGAATGTTATTTTTCTTCAACTTGTTTTTCCTTGTCTGATGGAAATAACGTAGGTTTCTCAAAGTTAACTTGTCGTAGGTTGTGTTTTTCTTGTCTCTTTTTTTATACAAAAAATTACATTTATATAATTTTCATCTTGAAATTCTTATATTTATCTGCTAATAATACTATTTATTATTTTTTATTTTTAAATTTATCCATAATTTAATCGAGTATGTATCATTAAAAAAACCTGTTTATTTTTTGTTAGCTATATCGTTCTCCACTCCTATTTTTATTTTTTTAAATGGTCTTATCTTCATCAACGATTTCTACGATTTTTTTTTCTCTTTAAAAGATTTTTATTCCATCAAATCAATACAAACAAGGCACTAGAGCACCTCCTATTATTATTTTTTTCTCTTTGGGATATATACACAATAAAATGCTGTCTATTTTAATCGGATGGGAACATCATCACAGTGCAGAGTGTATAAAAAAGTTTTTTTATTTTTCCTTTTTTTGTTGGTTGATTGTAGAGAGACTTGTAGAGGATGATAATAAAAAAGATGTTTTTGCAAAGGTATATAGTTGCAAGGTTTCAGTTGGTGAATAAAAAAGTTAAAAAAAAAAAAAAAAGAATTTAAAATGCATGCATATACAATGATGATGATGATGATGATGGGCAACGGTGCATATCGAAAGAAAAAACAAGGTAGACTCGCGAAGAAGGGTTTTTGGTCACGGCATTGTAGCCTTGACCATGGCCGTATTTTCATGGCCACATCGTGGTAACCAACTCACGGGTATTTGATATGTCTGCTAAGAAATAAGGGCCTCACTTGAGAGAGAATAAAAGTTGTAAACGAGACAAGGGGGGTTAGGAGGTCTAGTTGGCTTCAAGGCCAACTGCATTGGAGCTGCACGATGTGCATCAAACTGCATTTAAACTTACTGTGAATGGCAATAATAATAAATTTTTTTTCTTATCTTTTTAATTTCAAACAACAATTTATTAATAATAAATTTATCATTTGTTGAATTGATCAATCATTATTTATCGATTATTGATATTATTAAACAACAAATTCTTTTTGTTTTTTCCAACTATTTAACTGGGTCAATCAATTTTTATTATTTTTTTTTGAATTTATAAATTGAAATAATTTTTTATATCATTTTTAATTGCGTTTTTTATTAGTCTTATATATATTTCTCTTATTTTTTTCGTCTGTATATATAGCTTTTGGGAATAGGCCGATTTTGCAATACGATAAATTCGTCTGCCTTTTTTTCATTCCTTTTTTTTTTTTATTTATTCATTTATTTCTAGAGACTCTTGGCCCTTTGTCTTCTTTGCGCTTCATAGTCCCACTGGGTGATTCTTTTTTTTACTTTTTTTTTTTATTATAATTTTATTTTTGCATTGTCCCGGATGTACGCTTGTGAGTTAAAGTGTGTGCTGAATAATATTTTCTATTGCATTTGACGACTTCAAGAGAGTATAAATAATAATAAAAAAAAAAAAGTCAAACAAAATGAAATAAAGTTGCTAGGCTATGTGGATAATCGATTTGTATATTGAGGGGGTGAAATTGCGAATAAGCGATGAATCGAGAGATTCATATCCCTCGGGAAATGTGAGATCGAAATTATGATAAATGACGAGTGAGTATAATATGTTATGTCAAGTGGCTGCTTTCAAAAAAAAAAAAAGAAAAAAAAACTAAAATTAACAACAAACAAAGGCTTCCGTAATTTATGTATTAATTATTATTTTTTTTTTTTTTCACTTCACAATGCTACACAACTTGGGAAGATCAAAAATAGTCACGAAATAATGATAAGAAAAAAATTAAAAAATTGAATAATTAAATAAATAAAATCTCTTATCTAATATCTGTCACTTTTTTTCAAATAAATTGTAC
>JAPYYR010002182.1:0-11304 GCA_030523065.1 Aphidius colemani
TTCTGGGTACAATAGTAACGTATTTAGTCATATTGTTTCAACTACATTAGTACCATGTTGGATATTTATTGACATAGTTTAAAGAGACAAAAATTTGATGTGTAAAAAAAGAAAAATATAAAAATTGCAAAGTGGACAATTTGATAGAATAAAATGGATTTAAATATATCATGTCAGTATAACTATTGTTTTTTTTTTTTATCAGATAATTCATATTTTATTATTATGATTTACATGATTGATGTACATGCAGTCCAATCTGACCTTGATCATGCATCACAGGCACACATAATGTGTTATGACAAATTTATTATATATTAAACGTCGATGATTGCCAAATGATACATTTATCAAAGGCTTATCAAAAAATCAATGACTACTCGAGTTAAACTATTTTATTCGTTCCACTTTATACATGGCTATAAACTTTATAAAGAGGTGATGTACAGTGTTGCAAACAAATAAACATAAAGTTTTAAAAAATGATAAATCCAGTTAAACCATTGTACTCGCGAAAAGAAAAAATTTCATTTAAGTGTTCGTTTTATTTATTTCAAATAATGGGATTAGCGCCAGTGTCATTTAAAAAATGTGTCACTCATAGAAATCATCAAATTATAAATTATAAAGTTAAATGTCTGAGTACTTTTTCTGACATAGTATACAGTATTGTTTGTTCAACTATTTGCCTAATTTTAAATATGTACTTTAACCCATTTGTGAATGATGATGATTATCCAGATAAATCAAAAGTAACCGATGCTATTGAAAATTGTCTTATTGTATCACAAAATTTATCGTTCATTATAATGTATATTTCAATTTGTTTAAAGCGTAAAACTTTTGCTGATGGTATCAATAAATTGATGAAATTAGATTTGCTAATGATTCAAATAAATAAATACTATAAAATTGATTCGAGTTTTAACGCGATGCTGGTGCTTTCTATTTATGCCATTATTGTAATGGGGCTTTATGTATCATTGATAATAGGATTTTCTAATATCTTGGATGATTCAGTTGTAGTTACTACTGACATCATATTAAATATGTTTCTTATTGAATATGCAATTATTTTGACGCTTCTTATCGGTAGAATTAATAGTCTTAATGAGCTTATTGTCAGAATTGGAGGTCCCACTTTGGATAATAAAGAATATATTTATTTCAATACTTGTGTGAGATTGTCAGACACATATTTAATAGAACTAACTACAATTAGACAAGCAATGACAACGATTCGAACGATTAGCAATTTGACAGCTGATTTATTTTCATTCCCTTTACTGTGGAACATTCTTTACAACAGTGGAAGTATGTTATATACAGTTTATTATTTGATATTGCCAATATTATTTCAATCATCTGAACAAACATTATCCATGGAAATTCATCTAGGATTTGCTTTGTTACTTTCAATATTTCCAATGATTATGTTATCTGTAAAAGTTGAAAAGTTCAAGGAAGAGGTATGGATTTCTTTTATTATAAATTTTTTATTGTAATTCGTTTTTTATTATGAATTATAAACGTTGCAGATGAACCGTACAGGAGATTTAATTCACAAGATAATTTCAAGATCTATTTTGAATAATGAACTCCAAGACGAGGTAAACATTTCATATATTTTGTAGTAGTTTTTTGAAATTACTGTAAATTTTAATTGACAGCTTCAACGATTCGCAAGAGAATTATTAGCTAACGATGTCAACTTTGACAGTTGTGGTTTGTTTCCATTGGATGGAACTCTTATTTTCTCAGTAAGTTTTTAAGTAATATCTAATATCTTTAAGTAATTTTTAATCAATCAAACATACATGAACATTTCATGTTATAGATATTCAGTGCAATAGTAACGTATTTAATCATATTGTGTCAGCTGAAATAGATATTTTGATGGAAAAAAGAACATCAAGGCATACGAATCGCAAGTACCAAATTGATTATTGTTTGTTTTCTTCTCTTCTAATTTTATTATCATGATGACAGTAACAATAGAAATTAACTTATGTTAATATATGTCAATGTGATGCATTGAAAAATACATTACCCACTACTCGAATGACATGCATAAATGTCATTATTTTCGCAGCTAAAACACTTCAACTAATGAATTTTAATCAATCATGCTTTTATTATGCCACACATTATCCAGAAGTTCAAAGTCAATAAAACACGCAAATATTCAATTTTTTTTTTTTCCTTTTTGAATAATTAATAAGTAATTTGATACAATCAAACATCAATAATATAAAATGACTGATTTTTCAAATAGATATTTGTTATCAACAAATGGAATATACTCAAAAGTATTATGGCAATTTAAAAATTCAAGATTTCATCATTTTTATTGTTTCCACCTTATCAATTACAAGTAGATTATATTTTTTCGCAGCTAATAACATGCACAATTTATCGATTGCCATATACAATATGAAATATTATCATTTCCAAATGCCACACATAATATTACCAACGTCAGTTAAACAGTCAATTGAAAAATAAAATTCTTTAAATTATTCTACTTAATTTTTAAAATGAAAAATAAAAATATCACATCGAAATCATATTATCCAACAACTGACAGAAATACTGGTTGGATAATTTATTATTTTTATAAACTGCTAGGATTAGCACCATTTTCACTTCGAGTATCAAAAAAAAATCATAAAGTCAATGATTTACGTAAAAATAATAGCAAAGTATTATCATTCACAAAATCAAATTTAAATTTAATTTACGTTTGTGGATTATTGTTAATTATTTCAACAGCATGTTCAATGACATTTCCAACAATAATAAATAATCAAAATACAGATTACGTTTTAAGAAATGGTTTTCGTAGGGTTAAAGTATTTATTGCAATGATAGTGATGATTATTATATGGTGTTTTATGATTATTAAAAAAAATAAATTAATTCATATTTTATCAAGAATATCACAAGCTGATTCTGGTTTAAATATGTTTTCCGATGTGTGTCATTTAGAATCATCTGAAATACAAATTATGATTGTATTTATTTTTAATATAATTGTTTGGATTTGCCTTTGTATATTTGAGTATATTGTACATGACAATATTAATGTTTGGATATGCAATGTATTTCCAAATTTTATAATTTACTGGTACATAATGCAGTATACATTTGTATTAATTATTATTGAAAAAAGATTTAAAAATATTAATGACGGATTTATGATTCTTTCGAAAAGTAATATCGAACCGATTTATAATAATAATGGTGATGTGTCAACGGTTAGTTTGAAAAAATTTATTCAATGTAATTTTCATAGTTTACAACAAGGATACACAGTTTATTCGGAAGTTTGTCAAAGTATTTCAAAATATTATTCAATTCCAACACTTTTGTCAATTGCATTGGCTTCGGGTTCTATTGTTTATTGCTCATACTATATTATTCATCCAATTATATTTACAAAAACATCAAGACCACTGATGTCAACAGTATGCTGGATTTTTTGGCTACTTATTCATTCTTTGCACGTATTTTTTTTATCATTTAGTGTTACTCGTCTTGAAAATGAGGTACATGTTTATTTAGTATTTTTATAAAATCTTTGTCTTCTAGATGTATCAATTTTTTTTTATCTTTCTTTTGGGTAGATAAAAGCAACTAATGGCACAGTTTATCAAGCATTGTCTCAATCAATTGTTTTTCATGTTGCCAAGGATGAGGTAATTCAAATAATTAATATATTTATGATATATTATTGAAGGATTTACAGTTTATTTATAATATATTCAATTTTTTAGCTTCAAAATTTTTCACTTGAACTTTTACATAGAAAAGTTAATTTTACTGCAACTGGTATGTTTTCAATTAACAGTACACTTCTTAAATCGGTAAGTTTTTAAAAACGCAATATTTAATTTGTTAATATCAATTAATTATAGTAATTTTTTTATAAATATTTGCTTAGATTTTAGGAACTGCTGTTACGTATTTGATTATTTTGCTGCAAGTTGAAACAAAAGATGATAAAAAATAAATTAAATAGTTATTTAAAAATTGTATAAGAAAAATAGGAATTGATTTTATTCGAGTTCGATTTTACACCTGCAAGCTACCTTTAATCAACAACTCAGAAATCCAGGTGTTTGCTAGAGATAATAGAGATTTCACATGGACAGTTACCAATGGACACTAACTAACTCAACTCAAATAATTATTATGAATAAATTGAAAATACAACAATTTGTACGAGCACTTTTAAGATATGCATCTATATATTTTCAATATTTATAATTATTTTTTCAAATATAATAAGACTAACAATGTAGTGATTTGACTGTGTTATCAACAGAGCTTTACCTATTGAATTTGATCCACTGATTTAACAAATTTTTACATTATATTATTAATATTTTCATTTCTTAGTTAATGAAATTATAATTAACAGGATTAGAAGGTAAATTGCATCTTTTCCTCAGACCTTTTCCACCAGTTATTGATTTATTTAAATAAATAAAAAGCTATTGGCATTTCTAGAAATAATTTCCGGAAATTATTTATAGAAATGCCAATAGTTTTTTAATCATTTAAATAAATTAATTACTGATGAAAAGACGTAGCTTACTTGCTATATATAATATTAAAAATAACATATGATGAAAAATAAAAATATATTCACAATAGCAATAGCTACCCCTGGGATAAAACTATGGTCAATTGTCTGCTTGAGTATCACTCAACCAAATATACCAATAACAACTTGCTCTCACTTGCAAAACCAAGGGAGAAAAGTATTGTTAACGTTAGGGGTTTATTTATCCGAGTCAATCATCAAGTGACTGACATTATCGCTCGTATACTGTATACATCACTCGCTATATGTGAAGATAATATATGAATTGTAATAATACAGATAATACACTATAAACACAATAAGAAATTATTTTTGAGATGAACAACAATACTGTATAAATTTAACACGAAAAAAATAATCTAGTTAATTCCTCTGTAATGCAAAATGACGATTGTACAAAATTATAAATTAAATTATTTATCAAACAGCATATATATAATATCATCATGATTTTACATAACATGATAAATCTATAGATGAATTTCTAGTCCATTATTTGTGTACCTGAATTTTACATTTGATTTTATTTATACTCTATCAATCTTCGAAGCAATTGTACGCTTTAGATTGAAGTGGACCGATATACGTCATGTACATTTCGCACTAATGCATATCTACTATCCATCTATACCACGACTTGAAATTTCACCGAAAAAAACGAAAAATAAAGCAGGAAAATAATAGTCATTCTTCTGTATATGCTCCCCTCTATTAAGTGAACATATTCTTTTTTTCTTTCACTCGAAAATTGAATGTTGATGATATAGTTATCAGATTATTGTATGGATTGTTATGAAGACCAAATTTATATTGAAATATATATTTATTTCTTTTGTATAAATAAATGAAAAATAAAAAACTGCTATCTCACAGAATTTAATCGAATGACACATCAGTGATATGTGAGATCCTTTTCAATCTGTTTCACATGTACAAATTTAAAAAATATAAAAGTTTGCATATCAAAAAAAGTGTGGCTTATTATATAAAAATTTAGTTGAATCAAAACTTTTGAGCAAAAAGGAAAAAAATAATGTCATAAAGTTTGAAAATATATGTACGAGGGAGTTAAACCCTTTTATTTTAATCATTGAAAGTGAACGACGTGGAAATTTAGACGCTTGATGGAAAATAAAAAATAAAATCCCCAGGTTCTAAATGCCAATTAGTTGGTTGAATCAAGCGCAAAGGGGCGCACATACTAAAGTACGCAGCAAGTGAGTGAGGCAATTCAGGGAATAATGGATCACTCATCTATATAGTACACGAAAGATTTCGCGCTTTCGACTGGTATTCATTATATAAGGTTATATAGCATACAGAAAATCAGTACAGTATATAACTGGTTACACCTCAATGAATTTTTAATTAAAAAATCTGAATATATCGTTAACCGCTTACAGGACCAAAGAGAGACACGCGAACGGTGTCGTGATAATATTTTATATTTGATTTTATATTTACATTGAATATAATCAGCTATGAGTGCATATATACATGTCAAACCAAAGTAAGTGGAGTTAATATTTATAATTAAATAAATTGAAATGAAAGAAAATTTAAAAATACAAATAAAATATACTCGTGCTTTTTTGATCATTATTTTTTTATATATAAAAATCTCATTTGCAACGTGTTTTTTTTAAATTTTACTTTTTTTAAACTTCAAATAAGATTAAAAGAGTTTAAATAAAAATGTAATTGGAAAAATCTTTATTGAGTGCCTGACAAATAACATGTTATTTGAAAAATCAAATAATTATGAGAATTAAATGTTGTAAAATTGTATTTACTCAAGTGGTTGTTAAAGTCCATGATATATATTTGAACATACAGATTTCTTTATCACCCCTTTTTTTAAATTGTACAATTTTCCAAGTCACAAATTAAAATACTATTTACAGATATACTTAAAGATTTATATATCAAAAATTTGATTAAAAAATAAATCAAATAAATTACTGATTCGTTGACAAGTTATTTTCAAGTAAATTGATAAACAAATTAATACATAATAAGTTTTTATATAAAAAAATAAATAGAAATCACATTTTAACGTCTTTAAATTTTTTGTTTATAAATAAAATGTAACAATAATTAATTTAATTGTTTAAAATAAAAAAATAAACATAAGCTGAGATTATGGTCACGATATCATCCACGTGACGAATGAATGAATTTGGTTTATATTGTTGTAGACACATCGTAGAGGCATTATAATCACTAGGTAACGTATGAATATCTAATGGTCCCCTTCACAATTAAATTTGGACAATATGTTTTGTTTCGTTCAAGCCCACACCCCTTGGTCGAACAAACGGGGTCGCGATATAGGGGAATTGTTGCATATGTGTATCAATATATATATATATATCTATATAAATTGAAGTCTACATGTACGCAATAGTAACCCCTCTCATTGTAGAAATATATATATGTATATCATAAGGGTCGTTGAATACCGCTGTGAGTGTTAATCTCACGCTAAACCCACAAACTTACGCAAGTGCTAACTTAATAGTTCTTTTGGTTCTATTCAAGTTTATTCATCACTGTTATGATTTTCATTTTTTATTATTATTATTTCATATACATTATTTGTTTTTTATTCTTTTCATTTATCTCTTTTTTTTTATTCTCCACTTCAAACATAGATATTTATTGTGCTGTTATTATACTTACAAATGGTTAATTGTATATAAAATTATTATCATGCAAATTAGATATCAAACATTTCTTTTTTTTCAATTTATTTATTACCTGATGTTTATACAATGTATATGTAGAAAATAATATAAATTTAATAAAGATATTTAAATTTTGTAGAGATTCCTCATTTGTTTATTTATTTATAGGCCAATAATTTTATGGCAAATTTATAAATTGGTTTTTAATATAAAATATGTTATTATTTGATTTGGCTATCAATTTAATCGAATACGAATTCGGGAAAATTACAAGAAGCTGGGTATATATTTACTTAGTGAAAGTATAATCTTAAATTAAAAATAACAAAAGCTCAATTGTTTTATTGTTCTCAATTGATAAAATATTAATTTTGAAAATAGCATTTATATGAAAACAAAGACAAGCACAAGGGGTGTAAAATACATCAGATGATGAATTTACAATTCAAAGATATGTAAATCAAATATGCATATGCATAAATCTATACAGAAATATCCATAGATGTATAATCAGATAAACATAAATGCTTTTATAAATATCTATAATTAATTTTAGTAACTTCCCATATGCACCATCATTTAAAGTTCGTATAACAAACAATCATAATAAGAGTAACAAAATCATATGACTTGCGCACTTGTAAAATGTATAAATACCTGCACAACATGTGCAGTTGTATGCAAGTAAAATAAAATATATAATACGTTAATAAACCCATCTCGATTTAACTTGCATTCTCTTACATGTACATGGAATACACGATGGAATTTATTCTGGGTGGTTTATTGAATTTCATCCATGTACTTGCACTTGTACTATAGTTTGTAGATGTATATGTAAGTAAAAGTTGACTGCAGTGAAAACGCATTTTGGTAACACACTAACGCATGCTTTTCCACTTGATAATGCACAAACCTTATGGGATCTTTTTGAAACCACCAAGAGTTCTTCATTTTGACGCGGTTCGTGGGTTTGACATTACAACAGCCAATCGTAATCTACGTTCTTATCAGCACAATCGTTATAACCACGCCTTCAAAATCATTTCATTGGTTGAATTGTATGGTTTAACAGGGGAAAATACGTCTATAATATGTATTTTCTTGTATAGATGTATATGATTTTTGGATAAAGATGTAGTAGTTTAGTGTGTGTTTGAAAAAATCATATAACAGTGGGGAGTATGAGGTTGTTAATACCTACAAAGTGACCTAGGGCGGGATCATCACGAAAACACCTCACTGAGCCTGTTATTCACAGTCGACGTTTTACTTGCTTCGGGACATTCAATCTCGTAACATCGTGAAAATAAATATTACCTGTATTCAAATATACACTGTTGTGTTTGTGACGTTTGATTAATTGTTACTTTTCAACTGTCAATATTTAATACTTTCTGCATTGCAAATTAAAACTTGTGATTTTTAGTTTTTCAATTTATAATAAAGTGGGTTGTTTTTTAAAGAAAAAACAAAATTATAATCAATTCATTGACTCAATTATAAACTATAATCAAAAGCTACTTTTATTTTATCAAAATTATTCAAGTGTGTGGTGAAAGTATATATTTTTTTATTTTTTTTCTCTATGCTAAATAAGTGACAGTTTATTTTCTATGTGAAGTGATTTATTTATGTTTTTAACGAGTTAATTTTTTCATCAACTAATTGTTTTTTTTTTTATTGTTTATTATGACTCATATTTTGTGATTTAATAATATTGGAAAAAATTAGAAAAAATAAAACGTACAAAATATTAACAAATGGATTAATTGTTGTTATTTAAATTATTATTATTTGTCAATCATAGTATTGACATTTTAATCAAGTGATAAATACAACAGCCTTAAAATTGAGCTGGACTTTCCACGTGCCGCCGGCAACTTTATGAGGTAAATCATTTATTAATTTAAAAGATATTTTATATTCAATTTATAGAGCTTTACAGTAGTACGAAAGACTAAGCATAGTAGTTCATTTGTCTACTACTGTCGTTTTTGTCTTAGTGCTTCTAACCCATAATTTCATACAATAATTTTCTTTTAAATAATTAAAGATATATATTTGCAATACTTAGCGAAGTTTTTCACTGAAAATCATTAATGAAATTAACAACGAATTAACTAAATTTTTCATAATGAATTCATTCAAAAAACCTACCAAAAATGACTAAAAGGAAAATATATCAATTCGGGCTTATTGTATATCAACAAACGCACCCTTATAAACAATAATAAATGAAAATAATTTCTTACAAAAATAAAAACATGAAAATTCAATCAAAAAGTATATACATTGTATAAATATTGTTATATTAAGGAACCTTATTCGTATACGTATTCAAAAAGCCCGCGAAGGGGTATAGAATGAAGAAAACCAGTGGGGGTGTAACGAGGGGGTTAAGAATAGGTATACACAAAGTCGTGATGAAATCCGTCGGTTGCAAACCATTTGTATACATATATATTGAATTGGGGGCTGCCACAATAGGATCCTTTTACGAAAACATAAAATAAAATAATAAAAAGGGTCAGGAACGTGTGGGACACCAAGAAGTGTTAGGATGGTTGTTAAAAATTTCAAGATAAATTCGTATATATATTGACGGTAATAAATTGCATATACATCTATATATGTATAAATACAATTTAAATTATAGGTTTTAAGATTTTACCCCAATGATCACATCACGCGAACTAAACATTCAATTAGCGAAAACTAATTTTAAACCCTTGTTGTCAACAACAATTACTTCCAGCATCTTTCGCGCCATCACAAATCTCTTGAACTACATAAATGGGTATTCATTTTCCCTTGAGATTTTAATATATGCATGTTTGTGTGTCTATGGGTGTGTAAACACTATGCCAATATTTTGTTGTCTCTCTTGTTCATATTATAAATGTCGTCGATTTTTTTTTTTTTTTTTTATTTCATTTCTTTTGAACCCCATGATCTTACTCATCGTCAGTGACCGTCACAAGCATATATCGAAAGGGCTCTTATACACCCCCATATTAAAAAAAATAAAATGTATAAAAAAAAGCTCGGCAACCTACTCTCTTATGTGACCTCTCTACGTATCTATTAATCCTTGCTGAATGACACTCAAGAGTTTTGTGGAGAAACAGGGGTTAGTTTTTTTTTTTTGACTATTATTGTTGTTGTTTCTTTTGGATTTATCCATATTGCTATTTCTAGCCCTTTATAAAATTGGTAACTACCACGCATCGGGGTGCAGAAAACCATCGTAAATAGCCCCTCACTTCTCATCCGAAAAACCACAATTATTTTTTTATTTTATTTCCCATTTCTTTCTCTTTTTTTCTCTTAATGAATGCTCAAGAAGTTTGGTGACGTAATTGTATTAGTTTGAAGATTTTTTTTTTTTACTTCTCTTTATTCATTTTTTAAGTACTTGGCGTATACACATAGCGGTAGGGTGACATTTAGAAAACGAGATTTTTATTCTTTCGTTGGTATACGACACGTGATGGGGACGATATTTTTATTTTATTTTTTTTTTTTTGTTAAATTTTTAAAGCCCACTTGAAGAATATGCTTTTAATTATTTTTCAAGTGTTTAATATTTTTTTAAATAATTGGTATATAATGTATAACCTTTGAAATTCATTTTATCTTTTTTTTTTAAATGAATTTTTCATTTATATTTTGATGTGTGTGTTATTAATTTAATGGTTTTTTTATTATTAATACAGAGCCGGCGGAAATATGTGCGACGGTAGTCCGACATTTCAAGAAAGTTTGAGAAGCATGCAGTGCCTTACTGTTGCATCTCCATCTGGTAATGTTGAAGTTGGACAAATGTCTGTAACGTTATCAGGTAAAAAACCACAAGCCGAGCACATTAAAAGACCAATGAATGCTTTCATGGTGTGGTCACGTTTGCAGCGTAGAAAAATAGCCCAAGATAATCCAAAAATGCACAACAGTGAAATATCAAAGAGACTTGGTAAGTTTTTATATGATTTTTAATAAAAATTTGAA
>JAPYYR010002183.1:0-10986 GCA_030523065.1 Aphidius colemani
ACAAGGCTGCCAATCTTGGCAACACAATAATGGACCAATAGTTTGCCAAGTATATCCCATTAATGGCCCATTCTCGGTTACCAATTATGGGCTGCCATTTATCGGCCGCTGTATGGCCGTGTTTCCATGCTTGGCGATTCCTACACGGGGAGGTACAAAAATGTATCGAAAATAGATATTTTCAAGCTTGCTGACTTCATTTATAACGTAAATACTGGCTGCATTGACAGCGCCATTTCTCCTTATTTTATTTTATTCCAAACTAATGCATACAAAAAACACATATACAACGCACATATGATACAGCTCATCATAGAGTGAGGACATATTTGAGCGTGTGTAACTTAAAGTACAATCTTATCTACCTTCCGAATGTCAGAATGTCTTGAAATTTTTGCAGTATGTAATTAAAATACTGATGAATCTTGTTGCGAAAAAATTATAATACGTTATAGACCTTTTTTTTCATAATGATTGATTAAAGTTAGCTACTTTTAGAGAACTCTAGTCTTCATGTTCACTAGCTTTCTGGTGGTCACCCATGACAACTTAGCATCACTGCAATGAGAGTGAGAGAGATAGTGGGAAAAAAACTCATAAATTTTGGTTTTCCGGGGGTGGTATGACAAAATCTTCAATGTAAAAAGCATAGGATTTTGATTAAGACACGCCCACAAAATGTAGATAAGATTGTACCTCAAGTTAATAAAATTAATTTCAACTTATTATACTTAAGCAGAAATTTTTTAACCTCATGTCATTAAGTTTAATTTTACAATTTAAAATGAATACTCTCAGATAAATAACAAGGACATATATATATATATATATATATAAAATTTAATAAACTAATAATGTGTTTTTTCAGTAAGATTAATGAAACTAAAAATTTATATAAAAGTATGAACATAACAGTTCAGTAATAAAATAGAATAGATATGTACTATAAGATAAAACTCCCTCACACAATTTTAAAAATATGAAAATAATAATTGAAAAAAACTAATATACTTATATAACAAAAGAACTGTTTAAATAAAAAAGAAATTGTTTGAAACACTGTCGTGCTTGTATAGCTTTTAAAGTGTCCCACCTAAAAAATATAGCCACACCAATATATTTAATTTACAAACACATACTAATATATAATCATTGTTGTGTCTTGTCTCTTTCATCATATAATATTACATGGTGTTTTGTAGTTTCTCGAGAAGAGTACCATATCAGCACCATATACACTCAACATCCAGCAGCAACCGGACGTGGGCAGGCCCCACAATCCCCATGCCACACAAAACGATATCCTATACAAGTATACAGAAACTTTGAAGAGGGGATTAAACCTATATATATATATGCATAGATGTAACACATGCACACACCAATATGTACACAAGCATTCATGAAAACAACACCAAGCACAATTTTTCTACATCAGTTCTGCCTTGGCGCTTATAAAGGAAGCATCATTATCTTTCATTATTACCATTACCGGTTAGTCATTTAATACCGAAATATGAATCACGTTTTTATTATTTTATATTTATGATTGTAAAAATACAAATAAATGTGTAAAATTATATTTATCACAATATTTTCCTTTTTTATTTGAATAACAAATATACGAGTCATATCAGTTTGAAAAGTGTTAAGTTAAATTTTGCATTAATATTAAATTCAAAGTGCCTTGTGAGTTAATATTATGTCTCATCGATTCATAAAATTGTGTGTCAATTGGAATTCTCTGCTGTCGTAATTGCATGTTAAAAGTGACTTGACTACGTCTGGTACTATTTATTTATATTTTTTTGTGTCGACAATTATTTTTCAAGTATCGAGAAAGAACGAGTAATTTTGTAGTAGGGTTAATAAGTGTCTGGTTTTTTGTTTATTGGCTGGCCAGCTGTGTGTGAATTTTCTAGCATAAATTAAGGATTTTTTGGAAATTATTGGATCGAAGGTATGGTTAAAATATTCAATTTGAATTATTATTTTTTTTTTTTTCATCAAGACAGAGAGTTTAGATTATTTCTACACGAATATTGTTTTACGTATACCTGATTGTGTGATGTTTAATTCTACGACTTTTTGTCTGTCACGCGTTAGTTTTTTTTCTACTTAATTATTCTATATGTATACACTGTTTATATTTGCATTCAGCCGAGACAATTTATCTTCATTGAGTATTTTTATTTTATACTTTTTTTAATATTTCATGCATACTCATATATGGGGCTATTCAGCTAAAATTTCCTTAAAAGATTAGTGTGGTTTCAAAATTTATGTTTAAAATTGATCAAAATGATTTTTGAAATTTTCAAATAATATATATTTAAAATAATTATTTACTTTCTCAATCCTATTCACACAATAAAAAAAAAACTTCATCGTCAATAACTAAACAAAATTACGTTTTTTTCTAACTCTTAAAATATGATAAAAATAATAATTTGAAATTTATATCCATAGATGCAGATTCCAAGGTCACTCGATGAAATAAATATTTAGAACGCATTATAAAGTGTCAATCACAAATTATGTGATATAAATAAATTATCCATTTTTTTTTCATAAAACTAAAGTCAAACTCTCACATCTAATATTATTTTTTTGTTCAAATGAATTTGAAAGAACAATTGTAAAGATACATTAAATTTTTTATACATCACAGTTTTTACTTGAGAGCAATACTCAAAAGTGTAGATAGAAACACTCAAACTCATCGGAGAATTTTTATGCTCGTTCATTTGAAATGAATTTCCCAATCATCCATTTAATGTTACTAAAACTAAAGATTAAAATAATATAGTTATCAATTGATTTATGATTATTATGATGTTATTTTGAGCTCTCAATAATTTATTTATCGAATTTCAATTTTTTTTTCTTGTTGTCTTGAATGAAGGTGATAAGCAATGCTGAAACACGTATCAGTATCACCATGGCGAGGGAGATCCGACAGCGTGAGTCTAGCATCAAGTAATGGTGATACAAGCAGTTGTGAAAGCGGAAGTCCAACTCCAGCTCACACACCACCACCCTCGAGGGCATCATCATGTGCATCACTTGCACCCCTTAATGGCCTCTCAAGCTTTTCACCTGCTGACAATGGACCACAACAGGTACCTTTATTTCGTTCAAGTTTATCTTTCTTTTATTTATCATTTTTTTCTACACGGAAAGAATTTTTCATTAAATTTCACTTGGTTATACTTTCAAAGTGTACCCAAATGCGTACATCACATTTATCACTTTGTGTTCTTTGAATAATTGAATGATCATTTGATGAATTATACCTTGAAATATCATAAAAAACACTGTATTTTAATTTTAACACATTTTCTAGTATTTGTTATTTAGTTTTGTAGTAATTTATACGTTAAGTTCTGAATTTTTCTCGTTGTGTTTACAAATTTTTTTCATTCAATGCAGTTATATTTACTGGGTTGAAAAATAATAAATAGAACCAGTTTAATTTTACAAGGTACCACGCGTAAAAAATACGTGGTATCTAGTAAAATTAAATGTAAACTACAACTAAAATAACAATTCCTTTAATTTAACTAAGTTACCACGTGATTTTTGAGGACTTGTTCCTCGCGAATTAACCAGAAGAGTTAGAAAGAAGAGGAGTGTATTTTTATTTTTTTGTTTCTTATTAACACACCAGTTTCTCGTGGTTTTGCAAAAAATATTTATAATACATTTCTAGAAATTATTTCCAGAAATTTTCTAAAAAAATTACATGTAAATAACAGATGGAACCTTTTTTTCGAGTCAGAAAAACAAAATTTTATATTAAAAAAGAAAGTGCTCAACTAAGACACCATATGTTTTAGACCACCATACTCAATATGTGTTTCCATAGCACAAATTTCCCTGTATATGTATTTTATTTTATTTTTATCACTCCTACCATGTGGACTTTAGCATCGAGGTTTTTTTAAAAAAGTCTTCAATAATGACCAATTGACCAATACATTTTCGAAAAAAAGGATTGGCAACGTTTGTTGGGGCGTGTGGCCCGCGTTACCGTTGAAAATTAAAATTTTTCAATACTCCGGCTAGGGCCGTGTTGGATTTTCTGGGTTAAATAATTTTTAATATTTTATGAACAATAAAGTCATTAGATAAATATATTAATTTTTCTTATTTTTATCAAATTCAGTTACAATTTTTTTCGAATTCGATTTTTTTTTTTTTTTGAAAGTTACATAAAACTAAGGTAAGTTATAACTTTTGATTGAATCGACGAACAGACTTTAAATTAGGCTTAAAAAACGAGGTTTCGAAAAGTCTATCGAATTTTTTAAAAGTTGGAGCTTTTCCAAAATCGCGCAAAAACTAGGCAAGAGATATAACTTTTGTTCAAATTAAATTAAAGACTTCATATTAGGTTCAAACAACGCGTTTTTCAAAACTACATCGCCCCTATCAGGATTGGACATTTAATCAATCAATTTATTTTTGAAAAGTAACAAGTTATTATTCAATAATCATTATTTTCGACAAGTCCAACTTCTTTTCATGTATCAGAAATAAAATTTGTATTTCACATTCGCCCTCGCGGTCAACCAGATAGCATTCTCGCGTTTCACCCTTAAAGTTCTCAGTTCGAATCTCTGCTAGATTATTTAGTTTGGAAAAAACAAAAAAAAATTCAATTTTGAATCTTGATTGAGTCAACAACAACGTTAATAATCACTAACAAATAATAATTTTTTATATTTTTTTTTTTTGTTAATATTCTCAATGAGTAGAAAATAAACCCGTTTGTACCAAACGAAAAATTAATTAAAATTTGTTATTAAAACTATAAGAAAATTAACATCATACCGTCGATATATCGATATACCGTTTTGACCATATCGTATCGTATCGTCATATCACGGTGTCACTAAGCTATATATTTCACAACCCTCAGTTATTTGTCCTCAGCAATTAATTGAGTAAATGAATTGAAAAAATGAATTTAGAAGGACAAATCACTTGGGTTGAATCGTAGCTAAATATATAATTTTTAAAGTCATAGTTTGCCCAAGGTAACTCGTTTCTATATGATACATCAAACCCTCAGCCATTTGTCTTGGAAAAGGAGACGTATGTTCTACGGAAATATTCAAGGACCTCTGTATTACATATGGCGTCCTTCATGGCGTCTTGTTTATATTATTGTTGATGAGTGTTGTTATAAATATAAGTGACAACATGAAAGAAAAGGTGAAGAAAGGTGCGAATTAATATAAACCAAGAGATTAAAGAGTTGTACTTGACAACATTAAAATCATGGGTATATAATACCAACTTAAATCTTTTAGAATTATGTACATCGGTTGTAATTGACAACATTAAAACTAATCAATAAATATAAAAATAACACATTTTACACTTTATCTGTATTCTTTGGCTTCTTCACATATCTATTTTGAATCACATTTATATTAAAATTGCATCAATATACAGATTTAATAATTTAATCCAATACACTAGGCAACGCACACTAACAAACACATTCATTCCAAGCATATCTTCTTTCTTACTCGCATAGTCACGCACTCTAATGAGTTATATGGCCAAAAGCTCGTTCACTCGCTCGCTCGTTCCAAGCAATACCGACTGCTTGCTTCGATATTCGCTCTCCCGAATGATCGGTTGACCATTACATAGTCGAACACGCTTTTTTTTTTCACTACCCTCCGATAAGAAGTTTCACTTCAATAAATTATTTTAAATCAGAAGTTAAAAAATTATTTTTTATTCTTTCAAATCTTTTGCGTGGGAAAGTTTGAAAGCAGTATAGGAGCCTGGATATGTTAGTTGCAGTTGCGAAAAAAAGAAATAAATTTATGAGCCAAAAACTGTCACACATGTGGTTATCAGCATTAAAATAACAGAAAAAAATATAGGGTTTTCTTTAAATATACGATAAAATATGTATATTTGCTCTAATATTATTATCATGGAATTTTTTAATTTATATGAAAATAAAATAAAAGTTACATTCGACTTTTTTATTTTTAGCCTTTATTAACTTTTTTTTTTTTTTTGTGGGTCGGAAGAAATTTTCACGTCAAATGCTTCCCCATTGCAATTATGGGTACACCAATTGACTTCCGTGGCTTCTCGTCCACTCTATATACATCCGGCCTTCAAGAGTCACTCTCCTTTCGATCGTTTCCAGCTGTCGGATTCTTGAAATCTTAGGAGAGACACATCCTGTGAGCTCGCGTGCACGTGCGGGCGTTTTAATAAAAAATTATCTAGCATTAAAAAAAAAATTACTTCTAAATATGTTGACAGAATTTTTTTTTTTCTTCTTCATTAACATCCTTTTGAATACGATATTCATCTCGTTTGAAATATACCAGTTTTTTAAATTATATATATATTTTTCAGAATAATAAACACTCTATTAAACATATGAATTGAACATTTCTTTTTTCTATACTAAAACGACGGTAAATGTTTCCATTTTACATGAATTTTCTTCAATTTTTTTTTGATAAAGAATAGTTTTTTTTTCAACGAAAGTATTTTTACGAAATCATGAACGATTTTTTAAGTTTTTCTAGAAGGGAATTTTTTCATCTTTACTTCAGCTAATGAATCTCGTATAGCAAATAGAACAGCATCGTAAATATATATTATCGAATCTTCGGTATCAGTTTAAAAATAATTAATTTTTATTTCGATTTATTTAATTTTTTTTTATTCTAAAATGAAATACACACTGAAATATATATACAATCGCAAAAGTTTTTCTGGTTCAGCCATCTGGCATAATTGTGGTCCCACCTCTTTAAAAAATTGCGTCAAAACCAGAAGGAACAGATGCACCACTTTTCTTCTTCTTTTTTACCATTTTTTATAATTTTTTTCTTTTCATAAATTTGTGTTCTATATACAAAAATATTCTCGCAGTGAACGGACTGACTAAGAAGGTTCAATCGTATATATATATTTTCACCACTTCTCTGCCAATTTTATTACTTTTCATGTATTTTTATTCATCAAAAATATATACAATAAAAATTATATGCATCTTCAAAGGATATGAATAATACATCGAAAGAAGATAATAAAAAAAAAATTTCTAACAAAAAGAAAGTTTGCGTGAGATTTTTCGTACAGTTTCGTGGTCTGGGAGACAAAAAAAAAGTGAATTGAATTCAATAATATACATGAATAAAAAGGCTATAGATGAAAAGCTTTTGGCAATTCAGATATATATTTTTTTTCTTGGGTTTTATCCCAAACCACGCAATACAGGATGCAGACTTTCAATATTCTGTTTTATTACCAGCATTATAGTGTAGATTGTTTTGATTGTGTTAGTATACTATTATACATAAAGGAAATACTAAAAAAAAAAACAATGAGTCATAAAATGACTTTTTTAATGATTATTATTTAAATTTAAAACAATCGAGAAATTGACGTACGCGTCACTGAAAATGATTTCACACATTCTTTAGTTTCCTTAGGTTCAATGTATATGTAATTTTCTTAGTATAACTATAGTTATACTAAATATATATTAATTCTTGACAAGTGTTTCAAGGTTAATTCAAAAAACATTCAAGACTTATTGACATTTGGTTAAGTGAGATCAAACTGTCGGGTTAAACGATCATTCACGTCTTTGTTCACAAAATTAACAATTATTTTCCAAAAAAAATTATATAAAAGAAGGTGGAATATTTTAAAAATAATGTTTACTTTTGAATTTATAGGAGGAAAAAAAATTGTATCAATATTCTATAATTTATAAATTTAATACAATGAACAAATTATGATTTTTGATTATTAAATATAATATATAAATATACGCTTTTGATCAAAGTAGTGAATTATTCAACTTAACTTTAAAGAATAAATAAAAGGTGGCAACGAAAGTTTAAAAACAAATAAAAAATCCGACCAACACCAGAAATAACCTTGATAAAATGATAATAAATAAAAAAATTGATTAAAAAAGGGTAAATGTATACACGCCTGTTATATCTTGGTGTATATATATATGATGGCAGTATATCAAGTGATGCGGGTCCTGCTGTTATATACGCATGTAATTTGATGTCAGTGGCCTAGAACCATCTATAAATTCTGTGTATGTGATAATGCAACCGGATGCGTAATCTCACGTTTTAAAATTACGCTGTGTTCATATCATAATCAAGTGACATTAAAATAAAAAAAAAAAAAAAGAACCGTACAATCGAGCGTGGTTGGGGCAATAATACGATATCTCGGGCGACAAAGTTTTATGATATACAGAGAAAAAAAGCTGTCCTAAAAAAAAAAATGGCCACGACACAATTTCGATCACTTAAATCCTACGATTTCAAAGTTTGTTCTTTTCTTTAATTCTTTTATAAACAAATGGATTAGGAAAAAAACAATTATATGTTCGATTCTTATGGTATTGTTTACGGGGAACACGGAAAAGTTAACAGTGATATCGTATTTATAATAGTTTTTGAGATCTGAAGCTACAAATGTAAAATATATCGAAATTTTTTGATAATTTTTTGTTATTTTGATATTTTTCAATGATGATAAATTTTCAAGAAGATAATATTGACAATGTTTTTTAGAGTATTTTTTACAAAAAAAAAACAATGGCAATAATATGAATCTGATATCTCGGATAGCTTTTGAGTTATTAATTTTTGAAAATTAAAAATATCGACATATTCTAGATATTCGAGTAATAGCTGGTTGTAACTTGAAAAAACTAGATTTCGTGGTTATATTTTGATTTGGATGATGTAGAAATTTATTTAGCCACTAAGTTTTTTCTATGCTGCTATATTTTCTCTTAGTTGTATTTCATCTCATTCACTTCTTTCATTTCCACGCCTCGATCCTCTCCCCCCTTTCACTCTACTTCCTTTTTTCCCCCGTTCTTTCCGGTTTCTCTCTTTATCTTCTTTTTTCTTAATCGCATCTTTTTTTTCAGTAACATTTTTATGTAGTGACTGATTGTAACTAGAAAAAACTAGATTTCATAGATATATATTTTGATTTGGAATGCCTCCCTGAATCTCCCTCTGTCCTTCTCCCATTATTTCCTTCCTTTCCCCCTCTTTCCTGGTTTTTTTTTTTTATCGTCTTTTTCCTTAATTACAAGTTTTTTTTTAGTAACATTTTTATGTTGTGACTGGTTGTAACTAAACGAATACTAGATTTTATAGTTATTTATCATTTGAATAAGTAACCTTCATATATATCTCAGAGATGGCACCGCAACAATGTCTTTTTTCATCAGCTATTACAGAATGGAAGACGTATTTTTCTTATTTAAGTTAGAATATAACTGTGAAATTTAGTTTTTCTAGTTACAAACAGTCATTACGCGAATATCTCAAATATCTCGATATTTTCAATTTTCAAAAATTATTAACTCAAAAACTATTTGAGATATCAGATCTATTATTACCATTGTTTTCTTCGTGAAAAATACTACGAAAAACATCGTCGATGTTATTATTTTTTCGATTAATTATAATTAAAAAATTTCAAAATAACAAAAAATTATCAAAAAATTTCCATGTATTTTACATTTGTAGCTTTATATCTCAAAAACTATTATGAATAAAAATATCACCGTTAGTTTAATCGTTTTTTTCGTGGAAAATACCATAAGATTCGACTATAAAGTTGTTTTTTCCCTAATCTAAAACTTTGTCACCCCAATTATCGTAATGCTGCCGTAGTTGGTAATTATCAGTAGACCCGGCAGGGTCTACGCTCGATTTTTTCGCAGCGCAAGAGTTACCGGGTAATGATATAAATAGCTCGCCTGTTCGTGACGTCATGAAATATTGATTATTCAATAACTTTTTAATTAGTCATTGTAGTAGAAAAGTAAAAATAGTTTCACTGCCGATATCGGAGATTGCCTATACAATAAGCTTATTTGCACATTTTTGCGATAAGTAATAATTGAAATATAAAAATGAGAAAAAGCGAGGTACAAAAATGTATTAAAAATACATATTTTCAAGCTTGCTGACTTCAAGTGTCACGTGACGTGAATGCATACACCATTTGAATAAGGCAAAAAAGTTATTTTCAATAATTAAATTTTTTGTGGTAAAGTCAATACTAATTGATGCAATGATCATTATTTAAACAAACGTGAAGTAAAACCAAAATAGAAAAATTACAATTTTTGTATACAAAAATGGTTCTTTTTTTCACAGCTAGCTGGTCAAGAATTGATCAAAACGTAACGCAAAAGTGGATCAAAAGTTGATCAAGTTACCTGCTCGAAATTTGATTAACTTGATTTTTTTTTTTTTTTAATTAACTTGACCTTTTTCATTTATTACCTGTTCATTCATTGCTATTGAGAAGAACGCGGGTACGGGAGATGATAGGATTTATACTTTTACAATTAAATAAATTACGTGCACGCGACTTACTAGTCTCGAACCCGCGGACGATGAGGTCGCAATTTCTAACTGTACGCTTTGGACTGCTCGGCCACCAGACAACCGAGGGAAATAACGATTTTTTGATTTTTATATTTTACGTTTAGTCAAGATACACTCTAGGATCAAGGATTAATCATGTTAACTTGATCAAGATGTGGTCAAGATACTTGCAAATACCCTGCTATTAAAACGCAGTTTCTGTTTTTTTTTTTTTTTTTTTTTTCTATTGAAAAGTTATTCTGTCAACAAATAAAACTATAGAATGTTACAAGCGCCGATAATTTTTATTTTTTTTTTGAACGGTTTTTTTGAGGTCAGTTTCAAGTTCAGTTTCAAAGTCTTTTGTTAATGTCTTATTTTTTTTTTCTTCAACTTTTCAACATTTTAAAAAAATAACTGCTCGTTGAGTTTTCTTATTTCTTTTAGTTTTCTATTTGAAGTGATAATTTTTAATAACATTTGTTATTAAAATTATGGGAAAATTAATGTCATATCGTCGATATGAACGATATATCGGATATATCGTCTTCACCATATCGTATCG
>JAPYYR010002184.1:0-15595 GCA_030523065.1 Aphidius colemani
AGGTAAATTTCCAAATCAATTTTTATTTTAAAAATCTATCAAGCAAACAGAAACCAAAGGAAGTATCAAATCTTAAAAAACAACGAATATGTATGCATGCAATATTAATAAAATTAAAGAATGGATTTTATAAAATTTAAATGATAAAATAATTAGAGATAACTTTAATCAAATTTCCTACTTTTATATGCAATTTTAAGCACAACCACACTGAAAATACATTAACAAATATTTTATTTACAAATCGTAAATTATTTTATGACCTGAAAGAACAAGTTAGCTCTTTATTTTTTAAAGAAAGTAAACAATGACTGGCACAATGCCGATATCTCTAGTGTATTAAAGATTCAATTAAGCATCTCTGGACGCGTGAAATCGTTCGTAAATGAGGATAGAGAGAAGGCATGAAATTTGGTATGCATTGAGGTGTGTTAAACACAGTAGAAATTGCTGACAAGCAAGTTTACTAAAACGTCGACCTCGACTGTACTTGAGAACTATATTTTACTCAAATTGAATTTCCATTTGACTTCTCATTTTATACATACACATTTATCTGTATATCTATTCTATTCATTTCCATTTATAAGCAAATAGTTTAAGCATAAAATTTTATTGACATTAGTTTTAGTTTAGTGTATAAAATATTTATACAAAATGTACATTCAGCATATAAATAAACATAAATAATAATAAGTAAATTTGTAATTTTATTTTCTAGTATTCAACAAAGAAGTTTATAAAACGACAGCTCAACAACGAGTTGGCATCGTGCTTCATGGGTCATGAACTGAATGGGTAAGTGGTACGCTGTTGATCTTATTGTTTGTTCGACGTAAGCACTCAGCACCACCACCACCAAACTCAGAGGGAGAAGATGAAAGTTTTACTCAGCTTCTCTCTACTTGTATACATGTATAAACTAAAAAAGGAATGAGAAAACTATTCACTTTTCTCCTTTGTCATCCAATCACCAACTTGCCAAAAATCTTGACTGTCGAGATGCAAAGCATTGAGAAATTTCAATAATAAATTTAAATATTCAACTCACGCAAAACACTCAATTATATGACATTATATATTTCAAATAATTTGATGGTTAATAAATAATATTGTAAATAATTTAAGCACGAATTTTCATTGTCATACAACTTTAAAGACATTGTAAATAGAAAAATTTTCATTGACTCCATATTGAAGAAAATAGCTTAAAAAAAAAAACACCAAATAAATAATAATCATTAAGAGCTTATAAAAAAAAAGCTCCTTGAACAGTGGAAATAATTTAATCTAAATTCAGATATAATTTTGGCATTCGATATTTTATCTTTTACCACGTCAAAGTGGATACTGTAATCCGGGCCAAATGAGAAGAATGAGTAGATATAAAGTATAAATTATAAAAGATAAAAAGAGATGAAAATGAGTAAGTTGAAACTTGTATATATAGGTTTGACGACGATTTTGGTTTGGCACACTATGTGCTGGTTAAAAGGGTAAAGAAAAAAGGGGTGTTGGAGTAAAAGGTGAATACTATGGGGAGTGCGAGATAACGAACGATGGCGGCGTTAATTGTGATCGTTAATTCAAGTCACGTCGGAAGGGCTGGCGGCCAAAGCTTATCCCTCTGTCCGCTTGACGAGATGAGAGATAGTTTATAGAGACAAGTTTATATATGTATTTTATATAAGAGAAATGTTTGTCAGTGTTATATACAAGGTAAAAGGGATACACTGAAAAGTAAAGACCACAAAATAAAGCACGAGGATATCTCATCAATTGTTTTATAATATTACACAATAAAACGACCAAAAAATAAGCAAATAAAACAAATTAAGTTTTTAAGAATCTTGTGGTTGATATTTCACGTTTATACCTGCTTCAAAATATCATTCAATTAATTTCTCATTATATTTTCAAGTGTCTATTTTAATCGTTTCGCATTATTATCACTATAAAAAAAAAAAAATGATATTAAATTCTGTTTCCTTTCATCATTTTTCAATCCCTTGTAAAGTATGAAATGATAAAATACGACCCTGGATGTTATTGTAAATATAATATATGTTGAATATTGCTTTTTAGGGACGTGAAAAAAAGGGAAACGGCGATGACAAATATTTGATAAACGTGATGGACATTGAGGGTGAACAGATATGATTAATATTTTGACATGAAAATAAACAAAACAGAAGTCTAATCACAAAAGTATCAGAAAGAAAATATTAAACATGTTCCAATTGATATAAAAAGATGAAATTAATTGAATCAGAGAGGTAAAGAAAATAGAAGATTGAAAAAAAATATACAAAAATAGCAGAAGCTTTTTATACATATATTTTTTTTTCTTCTTGAAAAAGTGGGCTTGTTACTTGTTAAGCTTTATAATTCATGTCGGTGAAAGAGACTAAAACTAGGCGGTATAAAATAGAATGATAAGGGTTTTGTTTTTGAAGAACATGGTGAAAATCTTGTACGTTAGTATGGTGATACATGCCAGTGTTTAAGCCTGGATGACAGATTACAATTTAATACAAAACATGCATAAAACATACTAATGTTTTTAGTCATATATATTTTTTATTTTATATAATCGAAAATTGATAAAAATAAATTGTAAAATAATAAATTTAATATTCAAATTAAACGTAAAATTTATATTTATTTTTATCAAAGGATTATACCTACTTGATATAGTTTTTTTATTGTTTGAAAAATGATTTTTTTCTATTTAATATTTTTGTTATTTCAAGCAAATAATAAAAAAATTAAATTTAGAAAAAAATAAATAAGAGAAAACATTTTTTATTATTTAAATTGAAAGTAATGAAGGTTTATTGAAAATTTCGATTTATAAAAAAGATATAAATTTGAAATGTGCCTATGTATCTCAGAGTTTTATTGAAGTTGTGTATCATTTAAATGTATATGTATGATTTTAGCAAGTGCCAACGGGTATGATGTATAAATGGAAAGGCGAGCATTTTGTTGGAACACCTGCTGCTAGTAAATCAATAACAGATATGCTGTGTAATTTGAGTTTGAGGACACCAAGAACGAATGTTGTCAACGACAAGGGGAGGGTTAAAGTTTAAGTGGGAGTTTGTGAGGTTGATATCGTAACTCTAAAAGGTGGAAGTAAAGAGGAATCGAGAGAGAAATAGATGCTTGAAGCCCGATGGGTGCTGTAAGGTGAATTCTCTTTGGCATTAATAGCTGTTAAATATTGGTTATCCTCTCCAGGGATCTACCTGAAACGCGGATGTAGCATAATTTTGTAATCATGGCCGCAATGATCCTGCTTCTACTCCTCTTACAAAAGCCAATGAACTTTATATAGATTTAAACAGTCCTCATTAATGTTAAATAAATAATACGAAAGAATTTAAATAATTTTTTTTTTCTTATATTTCTTCATTATTTTTATGCTTGTAAATTATATATTGAAAAAAAAAAATATTATTTTGTCCATTATGTATATGTAAATTGAAATTATCGTTCATTTGATTTGAGGAAAATGTAACATGTCGAAGTCCCATAAAGCAAGTAATGACGCGAAGCTTATTAGTAGTGTTGGAACTTTACTTCACTCAGAAATAAGGTAAATTGCTTTCAGTGCAAGGTATCTTTTGCCGAAGCATCTTGCAGTACAAGGTAAGCTAATGAATGTTGAAAAAGTGACTAAAACGACAAAAAAAAAGACAGGAAAGAAAAAAATCCAAATAATGAATAAATAAAATAAAAGAAAAGTAGAAAAAAAATTTTATATTACAAACGTACGGTATATATCTTTATTTGCGTAACTCTTCGTTGATTTATGGGTCTAAAAGTTATAATAATACATCCTTTTGTTGAGGATTTTTTTACCTGCAAGGATCCTAAAAGTAAAAAACACATCAAAAACCTTATAAATATCGTAAAAAATCAAATAAACACATAATTTATCATTTTATTTCTTTAGTTTTTTATTAACTTCACGTGTTAATGATTTATCAACTTATTTCTCACATACAATAGTATTATGCGTGAACGATCAAACATTGTATAAACAAAATTTACAAAATAAAGTATAAGTCTTTACAGCCTAAAGCTACTAAATTCAGTAGCTTCATACCTTTTTTATATTTTAATATTTCAATAAACTGCAATTAACTTACAATCACTGAATTCTAGTAATTTTCGTTTTCCTTATTTCATTTTTATTTCATGCTCTATATATTTTTTGTAATTTAATATTAAATAAGATCGTTTATTTTTTTTTTAAATTTAAGTTATTGTTTATTTTATTTATTTATTTTTCTTTCTTTTTTGCTAATTTAACTAACAGTAAAGTGTGGGCGGGGGGGTTGAAGGAAAAGGAATTATTTTTTTTTTTTTTCATTTTACAGATGTATAATACACTCATTATAATATAACGATTTTCTACTTGTAAATATAAAATTATCATCTCTTATATTTTCATTAATAACACTGATACTTGATATCATATGTATTGTTGGTTATCTGCACTGTTTTTTTTTTTTTTTTATTTTCTTTTACATTAAAAAGAGTTGCATTATATATTTTTTTTTCTGTCATGTTTCTACTGTAGTTTTTCTAATATTTTTTCTTTATTATCATTTATAAATTTATTCACTGTAATTTATTTTTCTTTAAGTATTAATTATTTTTAGTCATAATGAGTTATGATTTAGATGCCACCATCTGGAGTGTCAGTCAATGATTTATCTTATATTATAGAAAATACTGGTCATATACATCGATATTTTTGATATAAATAGTTTTGTTCTATTCTTTTAATTATGATTACATTTATATTACCTATTTTTTATTTTTTTTTTTTTGCTTATTTAGGTTTTTTAGCTTTTACTCATTCAAAAGAAATAAAATGACATTCTAGTAAAATAATTTATCAGAATAAAAATTATCTGATACATCCAAATGGTGACTTTATTGATTTTTCTTTCTTTTCATTTTTTATCAAGTAAATTATTTTTAAATTTGAGATTTGAGATTTCAAAACGTACGAGTTATTTTTATTTTAATTCATTTGATTCAATGGAAATTCTGTTTGACTTTAAAATTGAAAATTTGGTCTTGTTAAAATTTTTTTATTCATTAAAATTTACTTCTTCAATCTCGAGACTTTTTTTTCTTTCTTTTTTTTCATTGTTTTTTGCTTATTTATTCGACAACGTTATGCTATTTTTCTTTTAATTTTCTTTTGATGATACCAAGATTTTAAATCACTTGGATTATTTTTTTTTTAAATATCTCACGGTCATTTTGCATATAAAATTTGCAATAAACATTTACGATAATTTTAACTATTGTTAAGGCGTATTAATGTATTTACAGTAAAAAAAGATATACATCAATATCAATAATATTTTTTACTCAAAACTTGAGACTTTTGATTACAGTGAAAAGATTTAATGATGTTTTTTAATAATATTATTTTATTTTCGACAGTGTTCATACCAAAAGGAAAAAAAAATGTTAAAATCTGCCGGCGATATGTTAATGATCCGTTTTATTATTGTTTTCAAAATTTTTATTTAAATATGGATGAAAAATTTACTACGTTATAATTTTGAATTACTTTACATTTATCTATTTTCATTTTTAATTTTTATCAAATAGTTAAAATTTAAAGCTATTTACAATGGCTATACCCGTTTTTTTTTATTTTTTCTTTTCAATATGTATTTAAATCTTTGTATTTTTTAAAAATAATAAAAAATGAAACATTGAAAAGCGAGCTTAATTGATATACAAGTGCATATAATTTAATTCCCAAGCTTTTGATATTTGTAGATTTTTGTTTTATTGTCTGTTGCGTATGTTGTAAGCCAAAAGAAAAAAAAAAAAAGAAAAAGAAATCTCTAAATAGCACCATCTTATTTTTGAGTGGTTATATCGCCAATTTTTATATTTTAAATTTATTTATACTGATTTGATTTAATTCTTGATTATACATTTCTGTTTTTTTTAAATTTTTTTTCTTTTTTTATTTTACAGATTTATGTTTCTATTTTATTCGGCATAAATAATTAATCAAATAGGAATGTTCAAATATTGTGCAAATTTATGAGATTTTTATTCGGTTACGATAATAACATTCATCATATGAATATTTTTATTTCTATTATTTAATTGTTTATTTTTTTTGCGTGCAAAAATAGCAATTCTATCGGAAGAAGTTACACTGGCAAGACTCGGGCGATTAAGTATTAATTAACTAAATTTTAAATGAAATTTTGAATTTTAAGCTTTTCTCTTTGATCAGTTACAATTTTGTATCTTTTTTTAGCTGAAATAATGACATGATTTTATCATAAAAATAATATTTCATTTAATAAATTAACTAAATTTATTATGCTTGTTGATTTTCTTCATTTTTCCTTTAAACAAATTACATTCTTTATCATTACATAAATTGAATAACTGATTATGCTTGAATATTATCAAAATTTGTCTAAGAATTTCAGACTTCACAGTAACATCATCTACGATTGATTATTTATTATAATTAAATACTATTATTATTTTTAAATATAAATAAACCATTTATAAATTTTTTGTTTTAAAATTTTGTTTTCTCTGTTATTCTCATTCTACATAGGCCAATTTATTGAACAATCGTTATCGAAAATTAAGAACAAAAGTCAAGACAAATGACATTATTGTATTATATTTTTAAATAAATTTTTAATTTAATGAGAAGAACCTCCAAATTTGTAGATATTCTACTAAAAATTGGTCAAAATTTTGGGACACTAAAGAAATTCTAATATCACTGTTTTTTTTTTTTTTTCTTTCTTTCTTTTTTTTTTTTTCTCTATCATTATATCCAACATTATTACACGCATATATATTTATTTACATATACAGTTATTGCCCCCACCCAGTATTTTTTTTTTATTTAATTTAAATCATTAATTATCATAGTACGATCATTCTTTCATGAGTATTATTTCCATTATCGTTCAACGGAATTATCTCCTTTACATTAATAATTATTTATTAGGCATCAAATTATTTACAATAATTAAAATTATCACATCAACGTATCAACGTAATGCAATTAACTACAATAAACTTGTTGAATTTATAAATTTTAATAAACAAAATAATAATAATAAAAATAATGTAACTTAAAACTAAAAAACAAAAAAAAAAAATTGTTTTTCTTCTTTTATTTTGTAATTACTGGTATTTTTTATTCATTTTTATCTACCAGTTTTTTGTGACTCCATTTGCTGTTGTCTATTTAATTTTTTTGACTTTATTCGTTTGACTGATTTATTATTATTACTATCAGTTCTTAAACATTCTGTTGTTGTTGTTGTTGATGATGATTTTTTTTTAATATGTACAATATCATCATGTTTTTTAGTTATTTTTTTATTATTTTTTTTATCACTTAGATTATCCAGTTCAGCCATTGCTTCTTGAATTGCATTTTCCAGCTGCATATTCAGTTTACGATTTCTATGAAATAAAATAATCCATAAGTATTCGTAATCTCCTTTAATTGAATATATATATTTAAAATTATTATTCTATTTACATTTAGTTACTAAAAAAAAAAACTGAATAACTAAATAAACAAACTACTATATAATAATAATCAAAATAAGCAACAATTATATGTTTGAAATAATATTGTTAGTAATAAAATTTACAAGTTTATTTATTTTAAAATTATGTGCTTTTTATTCACCCCGAGTTTTAGTTGATTTTCAACAGAAAAAAAAAAAAAAGCATTATCCCTATCGGGTATGTGACTCACTTCCTAAATTTTTTTCGTGCTCGATGATGTGCCTCAAGACCATCAGAAAGACATTTGAGATTCTTGATATGTACTAGGGTTGAATTATTCCCACCCCCATACCAACGTACCCATACTGTCATTGCATCTGGTGATTCCAATGACACAACTTTTGCTGGCCAAGCTGGACTACCATGTGCAGCACCCCAAACGACTTCACCAACTTCAAGTTTTCTCGTATCATCGTCCGTAACTATTTTTTCAAGTTTTTTTTTTTTTATATTTTATTTATTCATTTAATTTATTTTTTGTGCTTTTATTAATTATTATTATTATTATTTGTGATGAAAGTCAAGTCAATTGATTTATTATTTTATTTTTTAGTGTTCGAAATAACGAGTTATAAAATGAGCAATGCTGATCGTGCAAAACCCAATGATTTTAAAATTTAATTAACAATGTTCATTGTTAGTGTGATATACTCAATGTGGCATTAATTAAAAGCTTTTTTTTTAATTTTATGTGTATATGATAATGTTTCATTAAATTAATGCAACCAAAATGACAATATTAAATGTCACAGTGAGTAATTCAATCCATTATCGACGTCATAAATTATTCAATTAAATTAATCAGTGCAACAAGCAAGTGCTGCAGTGAGATTAATTGTTAAATAAAATTAAAATAAATATATTATGTACAATAAAAACTCCGAGATAAAGTTAAATAGGCATATTTGTAGTTTTACAAATTAAATGAATTTTTTTTTTTCTATTATAATTGTTATTATTTTATTTAAAAATAATTTATCATGCTATTTTTATTTTTTTATAATGTAAAAATAAATAAAATAATTTTTAATTAATTATAGTTCTAAAAATATGTGTAAAGTGATTGATTAATTATTAAATGATCGGTGAAAATAATGTGAGCCACACACCGACGTAATGATTGACCTATTTATAATGAAAAAAAAAAAAAATTTTTAATAACCTATCAAGAAGATTAATTTAAAATTGCTGGTAGTAATGTTACGCCTGATGGTTAAATATTATTTTACGTTAACTCAAACCACTATTCATAACGTTCATAAATTTATTTCTTCTTTGTTTTATTATTATTATAAATTCTTAAATTATTTTTCCGGGTAGTTATGATTATTAATACTTACCCCTAAAACTTACTAACAAACCGAATGCATTAGTAATCATAAAATAATGAGATTTAATAATAATGGCTTCGAGAAAAGTGGAATGAGAAAACTTTTTAAGTGTTAACTACCCAAGAATAATATTTTCCCTCAACGGGTATTTAATTGTCATCCTAAATGTGTGCAATTTTAAATTGTACATAAATGGTTTATTACTTTGAATAATTTTATTATAGTTTACCAAGTCAATTGATGTTAGTTTAAATGAAAAAAATAAATAAGAAACACTCATGCTTATTTTTGCACATGCATTGTTATAAAATAAATTATCATGCACAGATTAATGAATTTAAAAAATAAAATAACAAATAAACAATGGAATTTTCTGAATGATTTTATAAATCAAGTTAAGAGCGAGTGTAGGATAAAATTATACAACTAAAATTACAATTTAATACTGACCAGTTTGGTCTTCAAGCAGAGTAGAATGCATTGAATGTATTGTATCCAGTTTACGTTTGATTCCACGACCAATTGCATGTTCTCTTCCCTCACATCTCATCGTACTCACAACACCATCAGCTTGTTTCAATGTCTCTGTTGTATATATCTGTCAAATATAATTTCATCAAACTCAACACACTATGTCTACCAAACACATGCATTATTATAACTTTGTTATTAAAAAAAAGACAGTTTATAGTCAGTTATATTTACATTTCAATTGTAAATTTAAATATAACTGAGAGTTTTATTATTATGTTCTTTTTGATTTAGTCAAGAGTATATAGAGTTGTAGTTATTAGCAGTGTAATTCATGATGCTTTTTTAAATTAGAAATTTCTTTTTTTTCCATTTCATGCTACAAACATTTGTTTTTCAAACCCACAAATATATGCATGCTCATTTTTTAAGGATTGTTTTTCTTATTATTATCATTTAAAAACAATGACTTTTTTTTTTGAGCATGAATTTATTTTATTATTAATTTTTATAGTTCATAATTCAATGATTCCGGAATCATCGCTTTTTTTTTTTTTACAATTACATTATTGCAATGTATATTATTATTTACTTATTTATTTATTTATTTTTTTAATATTATGAATTACGACAATATGAATATGTATAGAGTATTAAAAAAAAAATATATGTATAATTGTAAACATTTATAATTAATTACAAAACTTAATGATAATATTAACTGACAAGAAAAAAAAAATTATCCCAATCATATTACTCTAAAACTAGTAGATAATTATTAATTAATATTCTAAAAAAAAATGGCTAGAATTGCATTGAGTATTTATATTTTTTATAAAAATAATAAAAATAATAATATCTAATATTGATAAACATTTTTAATATCAATTTTGTTTAGTTTAAATAAATATTTTTAAAAAAAACGTTAATGAAAATTTGTTAAATAATACAATAATTAATTATCTTCGATAGACGTTTCACTATCGTCATCTTCATTATCATACACATCATTATCATCATATGAAAATTGATTAGTAACAAATTTATGAATAATTGGTTGATTAGTTTGATAATTATTAATAGTACGATTATTAGTACCAACTGGTAAATTATATAAATGTGGATATAAATCAGCATGATTATATTTTATATGATTATCGTGTAATTGATAATTATGTGAATGATTTTTATTATCATTATTAATTATTGAATTTTTATTTTTCATCGTTAATGTATAATCCAAATGATCTGGATTAATAATTTTGTTATTATTATATTTATGATTGGGATCAATTGAATAACTATTATTCATTGAAAATGAATTTGTTAAATGATTATTAAATTTTTTATTATTAATTAAATCCTTGTTTGAATGTTCCAATGTGTTTGATAATTGTGAATGATTTATAATTGTTGTATCCATATTCTTCAATGGTTCATTTGTGTAATCATGATGTGTTGTATCGGCTTGTTGTTGATTCATGTCTGTTAAAGTTAGATAGGTGTCCACATTTGGACGCTTACCAACCTGTATTCCAGTTGTCACTGTTGATTCAACAAATGTTTTTCCATTTTGACCCATTTGATTTAGTGTTATTTCTTTGGTTGTTATTCCTTGTAATCTCCAGTCATCTGGTGTAGCTTGATTATCACCAGTATCTGGTTCACTGCTTGATATACAATGTACCATTGGCTGTTGATGAAAAAATTTAAATTAATCAATTATATATTTTATTTATTTAAATTTTAATACGTACAGTTGATGATGAATAATGTCTAGCAGTTATTGGTGGTGCTGGTGATGCAGCTCCATGTGTTGTTGTATCAACAGCTGGACTATTTGATCTGTGACTATTACTAGGACTGTGTGTTGTTGTGTCTGGTGGTGAACCTTGTCTCATTAATACTGACTGTCCCATATTATTTGCTTGATTTACAGCTGTTTGAGTTGACACTGAATGTCGTATCATTGACGGGCTCAACTGTCCACTATCAAGTATATTTTTATCAATCAAATTACCAACATTATTATTACCATTACTACTATTTGTCAATATAAATTGTGTTGTGCAATTTTGTTGTTGTTGCTGTTGGTGTTGCTGCTGTTGATGTTGTTGATGCTGTTGCTGATCAACACTTTGTTCTGATGATGGTGAACTCATATTACTTTTAGGTGATGATGGTGATTTTCTTTGCAACATTCCATTACTCAATATATAAGAATGATTTGGGTCAATACTTAATGATTGTTCGACATTATTATTATTATTATTTCGTTTGTTGTTGTACAATTGTTGTATTTTGTTGTACATAAGTTGTATTTTGTCGATTTGATGAAGATGATACTGCAATGTTTTGTGCAGTTGCACATGGTACCATTAATGTTTGTCCATTCATTTGTATAAATTCTTGTTGTCCTTGTATATTTGTTGGTCTAACTTGTGACGTATTAAATGTAACTTGTTGATTTTGATTGACATTTGCAACAATTGGACTCAATTGATTGCCAAATGATGCCGTACCATTGACAAGAAATTGTCCAGAGTTTTGTGATATAAATTGTGTACCTGGACTATGTTGTTGTATTAATTTACCACCAGTTGTTTGTGGTGCACGTATAACCATACCAGCTGGACCAGCTGCTAATATACTTTGATTTTGACTAAATAAATTACCATGATTTTGTACTGGTGTTAATACATTTTGTCCATTAACATTTTGTATTTGCAGTTGCATACCTAAATTACCAGTATCTTGTAACAATGTTGTTGTACCATCAGCAGACATTACCATACTACCTAAACCAGGTACAATAAATTGTTGTATTGTTGGAAAATTTTGTACCATACCAGTTGTACTATTTAATAAATTAACTGGTTGTAATAAGTTTATTTGTTGTGTTGGTTGTGAATTTGTTATAATTTGTTGTGTATTAAATTGTGATGTACCATTTGTTTGTCCATTCATAACTAATTGTGCTGGACCACCACCTTTACCTGGTACAATTGTTAATGATTGTAACATTGGACCACCAATACTTTGGGTTTGATAATTTTGTTGTGCAAAATTTGATTGTGATTGCATTAACATACCAGTATTTTGTTGTGATGATGCAATGTGTAACATTGATGCAACTGTCTGTGTATTATTTTTATTACGTTTTTTATATATTTTTTTTTTAATTGTTGTATTATTTGTTTCTGGTGATATATTGTTGTTATTATTATTATTGTGATTATTATTTTGTCTAATATTTTGATTTGTTCTATTAATATCTTGATGATTTGAATCAATTATTGATTGTGTTGCAACAGTTAAATGTGGTATTTGTACATTTTGTCCAATTGAATCCATTGTCATAACACTTGGTTGTATTAATACTGGTGTTTGTATTGTATTAACAAGTACTGTTGGTTGTCCAATAACTTGTTGTGCAACACCAACGGCTGGTATAACTTGACTAACAGCACCAGTTACATTTGTAACCATTGGGGATACTGATAATGGTGGCATTGAATTTGAATTTGATATTAACTTTGGTGGCGGTGGTGCCATAACACCACTTATACCATTACCAGTACTTGCCATTATTAATTGACCACCACTTGACACAAGTATATGACCAGGGGGTAACCCAGATGCTGTTGAATGTTTTAATACACCATTGGATGTCAAAACATTGTGTACTTGAACATTTTGTTGTTGTTGTTGTTGTGTTGTTGATGGTGATGATGCTGATGATGATGCATATTAGATGCTGTTGAATTTGCTGGAGGTACTTGAATACTACTCACAACACTTTGTACCATTTCAAGTGGAGATTTTGATACAATACTATTTTGTGGTTGACTTGACGATATTGATATTGAATTTGCTGGATAAATAATAGCTGAACTAACAGTAATACCATTACCACCTAGCGTTGATTTATTTGTAAGAATATTTTGCATTCCTGATGGTGTATTTATCGATACGGTTGCTGTATTTGCTTTACCAGCAACAACTGATGTTATTGTATTGCAACTGTATGTATGACCACTTGCCATTGTTGTAACAATAGTTGATGGACCACTATATGGTATCATGGAAATCCTTTGATTTGTATTAATTGTATGTGGATGTGGCTGATAACCATCTGGCATATTTTGTCGCGTATTTAATTTTTTACCATTCGTTTGACTAATTGTTTCTGATATCGGTGATGTACTTGGTGATATTGTACTTGATGCTGATGTTATACCTGATATATTTATAATATTTTCATTATTATTGTTATTATTACTATTAATATTATTACTATTTAATGATGATTGTGATGGTCTGTCAATACAACCAGGTGTCAATGATTGATTTGGATGTGGCGTTGATGGTTGTGAATAACTATGTGGTGTTGATGGTTGTGATGAGTTTATACTTTGTGGTGTTGTTGGTTGTGATAAAGCAGAATTTGTTCTATTATTATCAGATAAATTATCCGAATTAATTGGACTGTTCGTACCGATTGGTGAACCATGACTTGTTGATATTGTACCACCTTGGATTGGACGTGAATCCATTTGTTGTAAATTACCAATAAATCTATCATTATATGTTGATGATGTTACTGGATCTTGATCATTAACACCATGTATTGTACCACCAATATAAGATTGACGATTAATTGTTTTATTAAATTGTTCTTGTATATTATACGTTTGTGTATCACAACCATTATCAGAATCATTTGTATTACTACATATCGATGTTGGTGTCATACTACTGTGTACAATAACTGGTGATGTTGCATGATTTTTAATTGATGATGATGTTGGACTTGTTGCGGATGTTGGTTTTTGTTGTTGCTGTTGTTGCTGTTGTTGTATTAAATAATTATTTATTTGATTATTATTATTTATTTTTTGATTTATTAATTGTGAACTTGTAACACCAGTTTGACGTGATATTGTGCTATTTAATAATGCTGTTTGTTGGGCAAGATAACCACTTGGATCATCCAAAAAACTTGGACTACTATTACTAACTGTTGATCCAATTTGATTATTTATTTTATCATAATTATTATCAATATCAGGACTTTGATTTGAATTATCAATTGTATTTCTTATATCAGACATATTATTATTATGATGTCGTTGTTTTTTAGCCAATGATTTACTTGGTTTTGATTTTTTTCGTGCGACTTCTTCTGGCCATGAAGCTGTTGGTGGTATATGATGATGTAATGGTGGTACACGATCAATACTATTACATTGTAATGTTGGTGACGGTGACTGATGAGAGGATGGTACTCCTGTTCTATTCGCTTGCCACATTTGATTTCTTTGATTAAAATGTATATTATTTTGTTGATTATTATTTGTACCAATCACTGATTGTACTTCAATTATATTTCCATTGCATGGACTTCTTCCAGCTTGACTGACCAACATATACTGTTGCTGTTGTTGTTGCTGCTGTTGCTGCTGATGTTGTTGTTGCTGCTGCTGTTGTTGTTGTTGTTGTTGAAGTTGCACCTGTTGTTGTTGTTGTTGTTGTTGTTGCAAGTGGTGAAGATTTTGCTGATTTTGATGATGTTGTTGCTGTTGGGCAGATTTTAATTCCACATTAATATTCTTTACTTGTTCACAATTTCTTTGAAATGGTACCTGATGTTGGCTATATATTCTTTGCATGTTATCATGATTTACACTTTGTGTATTACCATAAAGTCTATCTATATTATGATTGTGCATTAATAATTGTTGCTGTTGATTATTTTGTGAAGTTTGTTTGACATTATTTATATCATCTTCATTCATTGGCATATTATCATGTGTTCTTATTTGAATATCAGCATTGTTAATACCAGATATTAATTGTCCATTTGATTGCTGAACCATATCAATATGATTATGATTTTGATTCATATTTTGATTATTATATTGATGTAATTGATGCTGTGGTTGCATTTGAAATTGTTCGTGTTCTTGATTTTGAACCAAATTCTGATTTGAATGTTGTTGTTGCTGCTGCTGTTGCTGCTGTTGCTGCTGCTGCTGTTGTTGTTGACTTTGCTGATGTTGTATTGAATGCTGATGAAATTGATGCATTTGTGGATGTATTGAATTTTGTGATTGCATATGATGAACAAATTCATCATTGTTATGATGTGAATTATAATTTTGAATTTGTTGTTGACATGAATCTTG
>JAPYYR010002185.1:0-10982 GCA_030523065.1 Aphidius colemani
GAGAATTTTTTTAAATAGACTTTCCATTATGAACTTCAAGATAATCTACATCCTCTTTCTCTATGTTTTTTTTTCAAAAAATACATTTTTTTATACTTGTAAACAAAATAAGTTAATAATAAATGTGTGTGTCTTTTTTTTTTTTTGATATTTAGATAAGACTGAGTTACAAAGCACGATCAGTTTTGTTTTTTTTAAATTGATCTAATATTTCAAAGAAAAAAAGTCATAAAATGCCTTTTAAGAAGGCTGCATTGCATATACATGTAGATTGTACATAAATTTAATTTTATATAGGTCTTGACTGTATATTGTAAAGATTTACATCAACGTTAGTACATCGTTTGCAGTACATTAGCTTATGTGTGGAAGTTGATGATGAGATGTTGAGGATATGCTGGACGTCATACTGACGCCTCTCAGCTGTCTCGATTATTCCACACCCATGGTATTACCAACCCACGATAAGCCGAAATGATAATGCCCACCTTGCTCGTAAAATTTTACATATTAATTCACGAAAATCAACTTACTAAAATGCCAGTAACTTGATTACACTATAGTTATTTTGTTATTATTCTCAACATTATTTTAATTTTGTTTTTTCATTTTATAGATGTAAATGTGTGGGATAAAATACAAAAATAAAAAAATTTAAAAGTGACAACGAGACACCTAGATTCACGAGGTGGATATCGCAAAAATGGAAATGATTATTTTATCTTTTTTTTCGTTCATTTTTTTACAGATTCTACAGCAATTGTCAGCATTTATCGCCCACGAATGGCTGACCCTGGACCATTGGACTTCCTTTTGTATCCATTCACACCACGAGGTATTTGTGAATTACTTTTTTTTTTAATTTTTTTTCTTCAATTGTGTCTACTATTGTTCTTTTTTTTTTCTTTTTTTCATACACCATATGTTTTTATGTCATTTATACTTTACTACACTTTAACTTGAATTAAATCATATCAAGCCGAGCAATTATTTACGTATTAGCAAACAGGTATTATTCATTTCTCCTTTATTCTTTTTGTTGGTATATATTCACATTAGCTACAGATAATCGTTTGTCAATTGTCATTTTATTTTATTCATTTTTATATTTTTATTTTTAATTATAATTTATATATTTCTTTTTCAATTTTGATTTTAATCTTCTTCATTAATTTTTCATTCGTCGTATCTTTAAAATGGTAAAATTTACTTTTGCAACGGTCACACTTGGCACTGTGACAAACGATGAATTATGAGACTCTTTTATAATAAATTTTCACTTGAAAAACCGGTTAACTTGTACTATTTTTTTGATATGTGACAGTGCACTTAAAAAATAACGAAAAAAATAAATAAAATACACAAGGGATGATACACGCAAGGGAGTAGTCACTATATTTAAGTGACATGCATCTTGTAACATTTTTTATATTTCATCTGATTTTTTTATTTTTATAAGCCCGTGTGAGCCATCAAGCTGTAAACCTTTGCCTGTAATAGCCAGCTCAATTTCCAACACGTCTTCCGATCATCATAAAGTTCAACACCTGACACGATTATAGGGCAATTTTTCACTACATGTATCTAATTTTATTGAGCTAATTGTCAAACAATAACCGCTAATATTTCGTTAATTTTCATCATATGAATTTCAAATAGTTTTTGTTTTTTTTTTTTCTTTATTATTCGATGGATTATTTATTGGAATATACCGACAACAAATCTCAGTTATATATTTGCAAAAAAAGAAAAACTTTTTTACTTTATTTTCTTTAGTGTGTTTTTGTATATTAATTTTTTTACTTTCGACATTGCGACCTGGCACATCAATTTTCGTGGATAGTAACAATTCTTACTTTCATTCTCAGCTTTTCAAAACTTTTACCATTGATCTCTGTACTTTTTTATGTATATATATCACGGTCACGGATATGCAAGATCGTATTGCCCACTCTTTCACCCTTTTTTACTCATTTTATTGTTGAAATGCTTCTGGTTACTGTTTAGTGTCTACTGAGCATACATGAATATATTTTTGTTTCCATTTTTTTTAAGTTACCCCGAGGACGATTTTTTAACCTGTATGTGGTGAAAACGTTGGTCATAAAAATGTCCCAGTAAGGAATACGACTCATGCTTTCCCATAGGTGAAATTACAATTTTAATTTTCTCTCACTCTCAGCCCAATGTCCGTCTGGTCATGGAGCTATAACCAGAATTCTCGACTCGAATTGTTACCTCGGTTCGCTTTACGATCTCAACCAAAATGAAAAACCCATTGTAACGTAACAACAAACAATAAAATCTTTTTTATACCCGTTAAAAAACAAATTTAAAATTAACAAAAAATTGTCAGAAAATGTATTCTATTTTATCATAGAAATAATTGAAGAAAAAAATTTTTAAAAACTAACTAAACAACTTGAAAACTGTTTTGTATTATTTCATAAAGCAAAAAGTAAATAAATAAAAATAAATTTTCAAAAAATACCATTCAATAAATTTCGTATTGATTCAATTTTTTTATAAAATGAACTCTATAAATTTCAACGTACTGATTAATTTTTTCACAGTATCAAATGATGCTTTTTGAGATTCCCATTATTATTTTTTGTTTTTTTTTTTTGTATACACAATCGGTCCGAAATCAAATTACGAATGCTGTTAGTTATTTTTATTGGAGAATATTTCTGGCACGCTGATTGATGTGGTTAAATAGCAGGTAGAATGTGAAACATGATGAAAAAATTTGGAATGAAAAAAAAATAAAAATGTTTTAAAATTTGGTGATGAAAATTAAAAACAACGTTAATGTGAAAAATTTGAAGGTCGCATACTGCAAGTTAGTTTGATATTTGAAATGATCAACATTATGAGATTCACTGTCTGAATTTATTTGTATATAATTTGATGTAAAGATAAATTTTATTTTAAAAAGCAAAAAATTTTATTGTATGGCTTTACTGTGCTTTCATATAGTCAACAACTGAATTCCAAATTAATTTTACTTATACAAAATGTAAAATCGAAAAAAAATTTAAACCATGTTGGCTCAATATACTCTCAATGTATATAAAAAAATATGTGTATTTGTAGAAACGCGTTCTACTGCAGAAACTTAGAACGTATAAAAGAAATACATACGCATATTTTTATTTTTATTATCTGCTAGCAATGTTAAGGGAAAAATTGTCCTTATAAAAAGTCACTTTTTCTATCTGTACATCCTCAACCTCTAAGGGCAATGAAATTGTAAAGCAAAAAGAAAAATATACACAATGTATATAAGCCTCTAGAAGAGTATGACGAAAAATAAATCCTCAAAAATAAAACTTCACTAACTGAAGAAAAAAAAAGATTTTTCACAAGAATATAAAGTTGAACAAGACTCAATGACACATATAAATTTTCTACAGCATTATTATAAAAAGAATAGTTTATTTTCTAAATCAACAAACAATAAAACTTTATCATAGCAAAGAAAGAGAAATATCAAATCAAAATAATAATATTTACGTGAAGAAAATGAAATTTAAAGTAAATAGTTTTCAACTACAATCAATCAAATTCACCTTTAAATTAACACAAACTCAGATGAATTTTAAAAAAAATATATCAAGGAAAAAGTTTTAATTTCTTTTTTTTTTGTTTCTGTTCATTTGAAAGTAAAAAGTAAAAAAATAAAATAAAGATTAATGACCGCATAAGTATCAAAGTGAATCCCTTCGGAAAGTAATAATTGAACTGCATATGTACTTTTTTTTTTTCTTCAGCTAGATTTCAAGTCCTCGATCATACGGAACGTGAATTAATCGATGCTATTTTGTAGCAAATACACAGGGTGTAATTGCCTCAACTGCCATAGCATAAACCCAAGTAAAAATGATATTTTTAATGCATTTTTATTGAACTTTATTTTATCATTTATAAATTGAAAAAAAAAATGAAATATATAAAACATAAAAATCAAAAGACTGGTTATATGAATGTAACAAATATAAAGTCTACAATTAATGCCAGTTAGTTATGATTAATTATATTAAAACATTCGATAATCTACAGCTGCCAACTTGTTATATCTATAAGAGGTCTATCATTAAATACAATATTTTCACCAGTGATTTAATTCCCTCTTGTTTATTACGTTTGAAGTACAATTATAAATTCACGATAAGTTTTAATGTAATTATTTTTTTATATTTATTAAAAAAAATATTATGTATAATTGATGAAAAATGGGCGTCGTTATCTCATTCATAAAAGTGTCATTTAATAATTTTTATAATTCTAATATAGTATTTAAAATTTTAAAGATATTTTTTTTTGTTTTTTTCGCAGTCTGTTTTTAATAAAACCCACATGTATAAAAACCGCAGTTATATTATATCCACAAAACTTTAATTTTTTGCGTATAATAAAAATAACATATACAGGAAAAAAATAAAAAACGGTGATTTTGTATGATGTTGAGGATGAGCGTATATGGAAAAATATAATATCCACGGGCCATGAACTTTTTTGAAATAGAAAATAAAAAAATAAATAAATAACAATATTAAAAAGGGATGTTGTCGAACAAGATATGGGGGGATGAAAGGGGAAAGAAAGGAATGAGAAACATTAAAAATGAAACTCTTAGCCGGTGGGCATAATGAGGATGGCTTCGAAGGGCCGCCCAACAGTCGAATCGCTAATTAATTTTATACCCCATAAAACGGTGAGAGAAGCCAAAACGTATAGACAAAAAAGTCGCGGTGAATTGCCAGGATGATAATATGCCGGTCAAACCAACGCATGTATTATCTGTATACATTTATATGCATACATGTATGGCGTGTGAACGACGGATTTACCAGAAAGAAACCAGCAGGTTGAGTTTATTCTCGACGAAGAACGATTATGCATTTGTTTGCTCTTTTGCGGTCTCATGTAGTTGGATCGCACGATTTTAATTCTTTACCGCACTACAACGAAAACGATAAAATTTGTTTTTAGTTTAAAGTCAAAAAAGATGACCAGACAATTGAGGAAGTAACGAAAAAAATTAACTAAAAATTAAAAGAGAAGAACAAAAAAATAAAATAAATTTAAAAAAGTAGTTTTCTATATGTTTAAAAAAAAAAAAAAAAGAAAAATGAAGACAGAATCCAAATAAAAAAAAGTAGTAGCAAAGCGAGTGATAAATGGACGGAATTCAATTTGAGGCCAATCAACATTCTTGTCTCTTCTCAACTCTTGTCTCGTTCGTCCGTCTGTCTCCACGTCTGGTTTACTTCAGTTCTCGCTCATGTCGTTTACTTTTTCATCTGAATTTTCTCTCAACGTTTACCATCTTTATCTTTCATATTTTTTATATTTTTTTATTCAACTTTATACTACTGCATATACATATATATAAATCTATCTACACACGTATTACAGTAGCAGCCTCATACCTCGACTACCAATCAGGTAAAGTAGTGCAACATTTTCTGTAGCTCACATTGGACACATACTATCATTGGAATTTCTTGTATAGCATGCAGTGTGCAACATTGTTTCCGTAAACTATGCAACAAAGTGAGCAAAGGACACTTTATGTATATCATCTTACATATATTGTTAGATAGAAATACATTCAACTCAATGTATAAAAAAAATACGAAAAGAATGAGATTCATACGTGATGATGGCATAAAGTGAGACTGACACCTACTCGTGAATTACACACACACATGTATGTATGAATGTACAAGAAAAGTCTTACACACAATTACCTGAACTTTTTATTTATTTTTTATCTTTCCCTCACAAAAAGGAAGGCTGACAGTGATGAACGCACTTGTAATTTGTCTCTAGTATTTCTACTCCACGATAATTGATTAAATTAAATTAAATTATCACAAATTGCCTTGTTTCTCGAATTAATTCATTTACATTAAATAAAATAATATTGAATTTTATTTTATACGTATTTATTTAGATTTTATTTTCTAAAAGATAAGACATTATACAGTCAAATAAATTTGAAGAAAAATATCTGTCTATATATATATATATATATATTTGATATAAGCAGGTATAGAAACTACTCTATTTATTCACGAATATACTCTTCAGTCATTAGCATAGTTATATCGAGCCTAGGATCCTTTGTAAGCACATCATGCACCTTGCACTAACCTATTAAATTGATTTAATAATACAACCACATTTCTAAACTATATCTATACGTCAATTTTATTGAATTATATTTTTTTTCAAATATATAAATTTTTTTAATTAAATAAATTTGACCAAATAATTAGGAGATAATTAACTAGGTCATGTACTTGTTCAATGCATCAATGTTTTTTCCATATATGCACTTAACTTTAGTTATGCCATAGATGCACCTGTTACACAAAACGCACGGGCATTTCCTCATAACGAAATTACGTCCCCATGACTATGTATAAATACGTTGTATATAGATGAGAGTGTTTCGCAAGCGCGTAGAATGACGGAGCTTTCAAGATTCCAGGGAGAATCGATCGAGCCGTCATACACATATACAGTCACAAATATTGTAATAAATTTATACATAGAAATAACTACAATAATGTAAATATATATGTAAAATAAACTCGTGTATGTTGAAAGTCCAATATTGCCGATGATACGCGTCCCTTAAAATGATTTTGCTTTGTGTATATATTCGATTAAACGTGACGATGGATACTCAGATCAGAATGATTGATGAGAGGGTGGTAATTTGATTCACCCAAATCATCACCTTTCTTGTCTAAAAATAATGAACTCTTATCTTTATGGTTGCGCACCATCTATAGCTGTCTAAAAGTATGAAAACTATGTAAAAAAGAAAATATTTGAAAAAAAAAAAATAAAGTTTGAGAGACTTTATTTCATTTTACTTATCTAAGTTGCAGTAGGGACCACATCTATGTAGCCTTCAATCATTCTTTCTATATATTCTCATCTATCAATGTCTATTTTAACCCTCAAAAATGTCGATCTTTGTTTCGATACTGATTTAAATTTGTAAATATTTACACATAATTCACCGGTAATATGAATTGTTAAATATTTTTGTATTGAAATTGCAAAGAATTTTATACTGAAAAAAATATTGTTATTTTTTTAAAAAGATATTTATTAACTCGAGTTATGTTGATAAGAAAATTTTCCGAGTTTAAATATTTTGGGGTTTAATTTATACTTGAAATTTTTTAAGAATACTAACGAGTTAATTTAAAACTTGAACTTAAGAATTTCAAATTAAAAAAGCTTATATAATATTTTTATGAAATATTTTGTATCAGATATTTTTATCTATAGATATAGAATATCATAGTCTGGAAATTTATGACAAGTTGAATATCCGTCGCAATTTGATAATGAAATTCCGTAGATTATTAATATCGAAATGGTTGGTCGGTTAGTAGTGAGGAATTTCGTTGGTGACAGAGGTTAGTTAGAAATCGTGGTGAGAAGAGTTTTGGCTGACATAGACAGCGTCAGCATCAGGTCACTTGATGGGCGTTTAGCTTTACTGCAAAGCTACTCTGTCTCTTCTGATTTTCAAGTCTCAAATCTCATACCTTCACTACAATACAATAGAGATATTCTCTTGTTTCTCATTAAATATGTATATGTATATTGAGACACCGGCCATGTATATATATAGACCCGGAAATGTACGCGTTGATGAGAATAATCCATGATTTGTCTTTCGTATCATCCACCAGAGCTTTTACAATGATATAAGCTTAATCGTGTGCCAAAAAGATAGACCCAAACAATTTCCATTTATTCATATACGTTAAATCTATTTATTTTTTTATATTTTCATTTTAAAAATATATTTATTATTTCACTTGAATAAATAAAAATTAAAAGTTTTTTTTTTTTTATCTCACATGCAATTTCAACAGAAAATAATAATTATTAGCTTATGTAACATTTTATTATGCATACTTTATATGTATAGTTAGATTTTTAACAGTGAAATCACGAGATTGCAAATGGAATAATTTATATATATATTCATAGATTTGTTTAAATGTGCATGAGCTGGGTCACAACGGAAGTGTGAAGATATATATCTGCCACGAAACAGACGTCCACAAATGACAGACGAATGCGACAAATTGCTGAATTCGAAATGGAATCATGAATAAACGATGATCGATGTGCTATAAATCCATTATTGAATAAATCCATAAGATTATTTCAATAAAAACTTTAAAAAATTCCAGTCGAAAAAAAAGAAATTAGATTATTTATTTATTTTCGATTTTTTTGATTTATTACTATTGGTATATTTGTTTTTGTAGAATTATCAAGTTGCTGTTTATATTCTTAGGCTATAATACAACAACAAACTTGGATGGTTTGTAGAGTGAACACGTAAACACTTTAATTCGCGGTGCAAACGTTATTAGTTATTATGCTCGGTATTATTAATCATTCAGGCGATCGTTGGACGGCATTAATTATCAGGGAAAGGGACTGGTGTAACCGTTTGCTGGGCTTGGCTTCGTTATGAGACGTGAAAATCAAAACCATGGTCAGTTTGGTAGCTTTACGTTGGTCCATCAGTAGTGGTTGGTGGATGAAGAGTAGAAAGAGGTAAAGGTTTCGAAATATACACCGTGTGGGTGAGTTTGGGGTCAGTTCGTTCATATGAAATTGATACGTTCTCGTGTATTAAACTGGCATGATCCCCGCCGGCTTAGTGTAAATCGTTTCTCGGCATACCACGAGCTTCAAAACTCTCCGCATTTCACGTTAACGAGGGTGGGCTATTGGCAATAGAGCTGCACACTAACAAGAATTTTCTTTTTTTTTTTCAACTATGAATAAAGAAATTGAATAAATAATTTTTATTTCTGCATTAAAAAAATTTCATATCCTATATAATTTGCTACTTGAAAAAAAAAAAGTTTTCAATTGTCATATTGTATTAAAAACGCTCAGGAATTATAACTCAATTCGTTCATTGTATTCTATAAAAAAAAAGCATGTATATATAGGTAGAGCATATAGGCTCTTTGTTTTTTTATTTCATTTTCAAATGAGTCATTTTTTACATGATAAAACACTTTCAAAACTTCATCCTAGCTACGTATTCAGTAGTAAATGGTAGCTATAGTTTTTGTTTTGATATCACCAATGACTAATAGTATTTGTGGGGAAAAAAGCGAATTCCCGAGTGACACTTGTGTTTATAAATACACGATTTTTCATACAACTGTTTTTTTTTTTTTCAACGGAGCATCCATATAACACCTTTATCACCTATGTGAGATAACTTGCAAAATCGATCTGAATATGAAAACTGCATATATTCTATTTATAAATATATAATTTTATATGCATTGCGAAAATTATTAATCGTTTTACATATATAAAATGTGATTTATTAGTTTAATATATTTCAAAAGATGAAAAATACTCAAACGGATGCTGACACTGATGGAAATGGGGAGGTCTGAGCTTAAAGTATAATTATAATGGGCCAGAAATTTTCAGTGAAAAGCAACATTAGCCTCTACGTTCCGGCTGATGTTTCTCACCCTCTCGTGCTATTCTATGTGCCACTCGAGACCGCGTGACATAAATAAATATTGTTGGATGATTGATCGTTCGTTGGTATTCCTCGCGGACTAAAGCATTACATCAACTTTGCCATTACAGCACAGTAAAGAAATCCAAGGGATGGAAAAAAAATAAAAATCCACACCCTTAGAGGGTGCAACAGACAAAGGTGCCGGATCAAATTTTTTTATTCATTCCATTTTACTATTTTGTCATTCATTCATACTTTCTTTCTTTTTTTCCTTCCACACCTTTGTTATGTTCTTTTTATTATTATTTTTTTTTTTTTGCAGAGGTAATTTGTCATTGGTTTTACAATACCAAATTTTTTTTCCTTCTTTTGACGCGGTATGTGGGGGTGATATTGCAAGTTAGATATTCGTGTTGGTTGTAATTATGATCAGAAAAATTCGATAACATCGAGGAACGATGGGGAAGTATAGAAAGATGGCAAGACACCCTAGGGGTTAAAAAAACGACGTGTTGGATTGTTGGAACAACGATTAAACCTTCGTAATGTAGAAGTTTTTTTTTTCCTTTTTTTCAGGGGTGTGGATAAGACAAGTTTTCAGTTGCCTGTATTTTTACTGAGGTTTTCAAATGTCTGACGACCCTCGCGCAACTTTAAAGTTTTATATAAATAAAAAAAAAAAGTTTTTTTTTTTTTCTGGCCAATTTTCGTCTTCTCACCTTTATCTTTTAAAAACTTTCATGTTAAAATAACATAATACAAAAAGTACAAAGTAAAAAAGCGAAAAAAAAAAAAAAGCCACAAAAATATTCACCTTCGAGGTAAATACATCGTGGAAAATGATCTCGTGATAAATCAAGTGAACCCAAGATTGTGTAAACCCAGAGAGAGTACCTAGTTATTTGTGAATATGTATTCGTGACACCTGAAACCTCACAAGGATATCGTACAACATCAGTACTAGAAGCCAAATGGACAGACCAAAGGACCCAAAACAATACCCTTATGCAAATTATAAAATGAAAAAGTGCAATGATGGTAAGCCATGGTAAGAGATTGTTTTTCTTTCTTTCTTTTTTACCAAAAAACCATAAAAAAAAAAAAGCAAAAATTCCATTCAAGAATATATTTTATGTGGTAGAGGCATAAGACGTAATTAAAAGCATGTACAAATTTATGGTGAGACGAGATTTTCAGAAGATTACGAATTTACCGGTTCGTGATAGTGTATGCAAATGGGGGTGCACCACAGCTAAACTTCCTTACGGTAGGAATTAGCGAGTAAGCCAAAACCAAGATCGTTAGCGCTCTCTAGGTTACGCCCTGGCAAGTCTGGCAAAGGCTTATTTATTCACCATTCATGATGGATCGATTTGCGAATTAAATTATAGCATAATATTATTAATTTATTTATCATTATCTTATGGTCATT